>JAGFMF010011827.1:5771042-5860134 GCA_019455555.1 Galemys pyrenaicus
AGATAAAAAGCTTCTGTACAGCAAAGGAAACGTTAAACAGAACAAAAAGAAACCCCACTGAATGGGAAAAAATCTTTGCGCTCCACACAACAGACAAGGCTCTGATCACAAAGATATACAAAGAACTCACAAGACTCAAGAAAAATAAAGTAAAAAAACCAATCAAAAAATGGACAGAAGAACTTAAAAGACACTTCTCCAAAGAGGACATACGCATGGCCAATGGGCACATGAGAAAATGCTCAGCATCCCTCATAATCAGGGAAATGCAAATTAAGACCACAATTAGGTATCACCTTACACCAGTAAGAATGGCACACATCAAAAAAAACCAACAACAAATGCAGGCGAGGATGTGGAGAAAAAGGAACCCCAGTACACTGCTGGTGGGAATGCAAGCTAATCCAACCATTATGGAAGGCCGTATGGAGGTTCCTCAGTCTACTAGAAATGGAACTACCATATGATCCGGCAATCCCACTCCTAGGAACCTACCCAAAGGACACAAAAACACCAATCCAAAAGAGCACCTGTACCCCTTTGTTTATTGCAGCACTATTTATAATTGGTAAAACCTGGAAACAACCCAAATGCCCAAAAGTAGATGACTGGATCAAGAAGATGTGGTACATATACACAATGGAATATTATTCAGCAATCAAAACTGAGAAACTAGGTATATTTATAGAAACATGGATGGAACTAGAAGGAATTATACTCAGCGAAACAAGTCAGAAGGCAAGAGAAAAATATCAGATGGCTTCACTATTAGGAGAAATATGAAAGTACAACAACAACAAAGAAGAAGAAGCTAAAGGAAATGGGCAATTATAACCAAAAGCAAACAAAAAACTCAACAAGACCAAAAAGTCAAAGATAAACCAAAGGAACCATAGTTGGGGAGGGAAAGGAAGGGAGGGCAAAGATGGGGATGAGGACAGAAAGAGCACAAGGGACTGAGGTGATGGTGCATGGGTGGAATGGTGGTGGGTACTCCCTGGGGAATACAAATGATGTCAAATATAATTAAATTTAAAAAAAGAATGCAACTCTGAGTGGTGGCTTACCTTTTTGTCAATAAAGACTATTTTTCCTGTTGTTATAAAATCAGAAATTCTTAAAATTTGAAACAAGACGTGATTCTTTTTGCTCATCTAATCTAACTTCTTTGTTTTATGGATCTTTGAAATGAACAAAGTCCAAGAGGTTAAAATGTTGCCTGACTTTCTACAGCTGGTTAGTTAGGAACTAGGTTGAGAAACCAGATCCCTGGACTCCTAATCCATTCATTGTGGTCAGTACTATACACTTCACTTTGTCTCTATCATGTGAATTTAAAATCATACCAAAAAAATCACCATTCATGTAGGTGGCATTTTCAAATAGAAGTTTACAAAAATGTCTTCTGAGTTTTATAGGGAAGAAATGACCATCAGTCTTGTTTTCACAAGCACAGGCAGGGAAAATAGGAGTAATAAATATTGCCACTTTTAGTTTATGCATAAGGAAGAAAGAATTATAAGCATTTGTAAACAGTTATAAACAAAGGTCATCTATTCCTGTTAACTTGTCTTAAGAGTCAGCATATCATGGTGACTCCACCTTGGGGGAAGATCCTATAATTATAGAACACTACCAACAAAATTTCAATAAAATTTTGTTATAAAGGGTTTTTTTTACTTCTCACTACATTCTAGCATTTACATGTCAATAGTTATAAAGGGGAATAAGGATTAAGCACTATTATCTAAGTATAGTCAAATTACGCAAATGGTTTATGCAGTTAATCATGTGGTTCTTCTAAATGTCATGCTGGATATAGTTTATCCTTCTCACAGTGAGTCAGAAGCAGGAATGGGTTCATTCCAGTAAGCAACTTAACCACCAGCAGGTGTTGTGACTGGTGGGAAGGGTAGGACTGGAATGCACTCTTATTTGGGAATCTCAGAAATACAGCCTCAGATCCGTACATAAGGCCGTATGTGAGTCCACAGGCCTCTGAGCATGTTGGCAGCACCGCAGCTACGCCACAACTGAGAAGAGACCCTTGATCCCATCTGAGCCTGGGAACACTGATTGTTCCCAAGTACAAAGTTGAGAAAAGTGCCAATAATCCTGTGGTCTACTCAAGGTCTCAGCTGTGCCATTCTGTGTGATCTTGGGCACAAAACCTCAGGATCCAAGTCCCTCATCTGTATACTGCTATCAGAGGTTAGATGGCCTCTGAAAACTTTTGGTTTTAAAAGTTATAGCTTACCACTTAGTTATTTAAGATATCATGTGTATTGATGAGGAGGTTTATATGTAGATGATTAAACACTCTACTTCAAGTTTGTACAGAATAGTCTTTGAGTTCTTTGTAACTTTTGGCAAGTTAACTCTCCTGTAAGCTTTTGTTTTATCCTTGAAGTGGGGATATTAATATTCCTAAGTCATAAGGTTGTTTTGGATGGGGGTGGGGAATGACATTATGAATGCAAAGTCTTTAGTGCGATTTCTGTTACATCCTAAGTTTCAGTAAATATTTCTCTTTTTTAAAAAGATTTTTATTTATTTATGCATATAAGAACTAGGGTGTAGGCCAGAGGTGTGGAAGATGAGAGCATTCACCAAAGTCAGTATGAGGAGCAGAACAGACAGATCTACTGAAATATACTGCTGAGGGGAGCAGCAGGTGAGACAGGAGAGGTCTGTTGCGCCATGTGTGTTAGCTCATGTCACAGTAGCTGGTGATCAGTTGATAGCACTGAGACTTAACCCCTGTGCCACCAGGATAAATCCTCAGTAAGTATTTCTTAGCACTAAGTAGTCTTAGTAATTTTTAGGGACATTTTATCTTGATAATATACCATTCCCTTTAGAATGAAATGATTATAGTCCCAACAAATTTTAGTAATATTGTAAAGTATGGAGACCAAGTTTTGTTAAACAAATTTTTTGGTTTTTGCTTATCATATAGAAGTAATAAGTTTATTCTGTTATTTTTACAGTACTAGTTGATATGAACCAGGGACTTACAAGCTTAATAATTTTGAAAATACATGCTCAGATATTTTCCCTCAGGATATTTGTATGAACTAGTATTATTCACAGCCGTTTGCTAAACTTTCGAAGAAACTTAAGAGAAGCATTTGTAGAATCAGAACCCATGTAAAATATTGTGGGTAAAGTTAGTAACTCTGGCTAGTCATTAATATCTTGGAGAGTTAAATACTCAGTTTTCCCAAGAAGGGGCAAACTATCTCTGTATGTGCCCATGGTACAGTGTAAATAAGATTTTTAATGGTCATGTTTGACTATCTACATTCTATGTATCTCATACCCCCTCCAGCCCCATCTTCTCTTACTTTGTTGTTGTTTGCGACTAATAAAAAAAGAAACATGTTCACTCCTCACTATAGTCAAACTAACTTCTAATGTGAACAACTTAATTCAGAAATGCCCCTCTCCCTTAAAAATTGCTTTTTGCTATATTGTGAGTTCTGATTATGATAATGTCCTTTAGTCTTTAATGATTCTTTTGTACTTTTTTTTATAGGAGGCCAGTTGTATAAACCCCTTACCAATTTTCCTAACAAAAGACTTAGAAAGAGACACACAAAAACCATCTCCTAAAACCAAGGTAAGTCATGTCTGTTCTTTTTCTTATTTCTTAACCCATAATTCAGAATCTCTCTTAAATGCAAAAAGCACTGAACTATTTTTGTAGTGACTATGTAATTTTCTATGATGAAAGTCGTCGTTTTCATTTACCAGTATTTGACATATTTTGTATGTAAAAACATCAACTGCACACAATTCATATTATTCTGTCATTCTGAAAATAATTTTGTATCTCGGTTAAGCTTTTGAAATACAGGACTCATGTACTAGCCCACTAAATCCTTAGTATAATAAGCTAAACTGACATCAATAGGGTATTGTAGGAATCTAGAACGTTACTTAAAATGTTTCTGTGAAAAAATACATGTCAAATTTCATATCATCAACTACATAGGTTTTAATTTCTTGCTCAGTGGGATAACAAATGTTTATTGTGTGCCCCAGACCATGAGATGCACATATAAAATCTGCTTATTTGCTGGGCACTGTGGTACCCAGAAATTATAGGCATTAAATAGTTTTATAAATTTGAGAAAATATTCTTAAAGCAGTCACTAAATATTGCCTTACTTTTTGTAATCCTAAACATTAGCTTCACAGAGTGATTATATTAAAAGCTAATATTCAAGTTTACTTTGCATCTCAAATTTTAATGTAATGAATTTAAAATAGAAAATAAAATTTTAGATATGGAATATAATTTGATTACTTTAAATTGATTTATTGAAGCAACTATACTTTCTATTTTACAATATGGATAAATAGAAAACATAGTTAATTAATCTATGTCTACAAGAGAAAAAAACTACTTATAGTGTCCCTGATGATTTTATCTAATTTCTAAATTAGATTACCACTTTTACAGTCTTCTTATGAAAACATAATCTCCCTTAAAAGTACTACATTGGTTTACTAAAATATATCACATCCCTGGAGGAAGCCAGGAAATGTTCAGAAAGAGAAAGGATTTGTTCATTCAACTAGATAAACTCTGAATGAGACCCTTTTTGATCCCTTGTGTGGGGCCATGCTAAGGACTGTATGCAGTATAAGGGGAAAAAAGTGTAAGATAAGATTCAACGAAAGTGGAGGGAGAGTGAGAAGCCTCTTTAAGAAATTGATACTCACAAATTTAACTTTTATTGGATGAACAGTTGGGTAATTATCAAAGATCTTTTTGTTAACTTTTCTCCATTTAAAAAGTTAAGTAACTGAAAAAATGACAGAGAATCAAAAAGCCAGCTCCCCTCTCTACCTCTAACTACTATAATCACTATTAGCATTTTGATGTATTATCATTTTACCTCTTTAGCTACAATCATGTGGATGTATTTGTGAAAGTCATATTCATATCTCCTTCATAAAAATGATGCTTATCCTTATATTGTTATGTTTCAGATGTTTGTATTTAATATCATACTTTTAGTTGAACATTTTCCTGCATAAGGTTTATTTTAGTTAGAATTATTTCCACATGATAGATTGCTAAAAGTAGACCTGTTAACTTAAAAGGTGTAAATATTTTTATGGCCCTTAAAACCTATTGCTAAATTAAGTTTTTACTATAAGAATCCAGTAAATGTTTGACTGAATGAGTACTCTCTATAATTATCACAGTACATTCCACTTGAGATTAGTTTTGGAATTATAGTTGAAAATTGATCAAGTTTTGCTTACTATTTCATCTAAAATACAACCCTATTTGATTATCACTTAGATTTACACTTTGAAATTAGAACATCTGCTTCTTACTAAAACTTCAATACAATACTTATCCTGATAACTCTAACCAGGCTATGTTTTTACTCATCCTGTTACCAGGAATCATGTTTATATTCATTTTCTGTCTGTCTTCCCTTCCCTTTCCTCCTTCCTTCTCTTTTATTCATACACACGCAAAATAAAGGGGAAAAAAAGGAAAGCAAAACAGTTATTTATACCCATCATATCTCATTTCACCATTCACTCTCTCTCTGACAATATTACATTGCATACAATGATATACTGCTAACTAGCATAGCAATTCTTGGACCTGTCAAAACTTCTTAAATGGAATTCTTATACTGCTAGACTACTAAAGAAATAAAAACATAATTTCAGAATTCAGTTTTAAAGCAAGATTTAGTTAGTAGTTGTTCTCATATCACAAAAAAATTTAGTGACTCCTTCTAACCAAGAGCTCTTAAAGAAAATGATCTTGTCCATAACAGTTCTGCCAGATTAATCAGTCGACATTTAAATCAATATTACTGTAGTATTCAGCAGCAAAGTGCCATGTGCCATTCAAGAGAAAATATAGCTCACATCACCAGTAAGATGCTTTAGTTTCAAATAGCAAACACATTTTCAACTTATTTAATAAGGGGAATTTACTGATTCATATACTAAAAATCTTAGAAATTCTGTAGGCTGGCAAAACTATCATATTACTTAACAATATCTAATAAGGGCCTAGTTTCTTTCTATCCATTTGAATTGTGTAATGTCGACTTTGTGTTAGGGCCAACTCCTCTTTATCCCCAAGATGCCCGACAGTAACTTCCAAGGTTATATGATAATGATTGGAAACTGGGAAAGGTCTGAGATTTTACCTTGCTTGCAGGCTGATGAATTAACCCGGTTTCAAGAGGCTTGTAGAAGACACGAGACTCGTGGATCTGAAATAAAAGACATTTTATCACCCTCAGCAGTAGCAATGGCCTGCATTTTCTTGTGCTAGTTCTCTAGACCTCATTTACAACAGAGAAGTGTAGAAAGGATCTGATGACATCTGTAGCAGTTGGTTGTACAGGAGAGGTCTCCTAAACTAAGGAACCTTAATCTTTTCTAACAGTCAATAAGTGCAGTTGTCCTTTGCTCCTGAGGAAGATACTATTCAGGTCTTTCAAGACAATAAGGAAAACAGCCTTTGTCACAGATAAAAAAACTGTCTTATCTTCCAAGGCCGTTTAGTAGACAAGCACCCTTGAAAAAATAAACGGGAACGAAGGAAGTCTCTGCCTCTGCCTATGCAGAATCATAAGAAACCTACAAAGAATTCTCTGCCAGTACTCTCATGCTTATTGGGACAAGAGAAAACCTTTCGTTTTAGCATTCCCAGGAGAACTCTTAAGATCCCCTTTTCTAACTATTTACTGTTGCTAGAAGGTTGGAGTACACTAATTTATCTGGTCTGGGAAATATGCTTTACACATAGAACCATAATAGGAGTTACTTTCTTGGAAATCCCATGAGCACCAGTGGACTCTGGAGACATGTGCAGTCAAATGTTCTACTCAAGCTGAACCTTCTTCCGGGGATATTTGCAAATAAGGAGGGAAAGACAACTAATTAATAATTGTTCACTACTCAAGCTCTCTTTAGTGAACATCAAAGTTAGAATCTGGGGTTTATATTTTACTAGTAAAGTTTAGTGTCTTAACAAGTTTCCTTTTAAAAAATGCATTAATATCACTATAGACTCTCCTTCACACAATAGCCAGAGTAACTATTATAAAATGCTTTGTTCCCCGCTGAAGTCTGAATAAAGTTGAAACCCTATAGCAAAGTACACTGTGCCGTTAACATGAGTTCATTCTCCACTCTTGCCTCCAAGTCTCCCCTATGCCCAGTGGTCTGAGGGTTCTTATTTGGTACTTTTGTTCTTATCATCACCATAATTTGCTTCAGGACCAATTGTGCGTCTTATGTGTATTCTCAAATAGCGCTGCATACGTGATATATTCAGTCACACCAAAACTTTTTCCTAGCATTCTTCCATGGTTCCTCTGTGTATATTAATGCAGTTACACAGTTCATATACTGGAGCACAAAGATGAACTTTTTTAAGTCGTGAAATTTCTGTCTTTTCGTATACTGGTGATTTTTTTGTTAAGTTGATTTTATGCTAAATTATAGATTACCTCTAAAATGTTAATCACGATGAGATTTTAATAGATATAATTTTGCTTAACATTGACTCACTTTTTTTTTTTAAAAAAAAGGTATTTTCAAGAAACTAACCCCTGAAACAACTTAAAGCATGTTAATAACTTCTCAGAAGAAAACCTGGAGCATTAATTGGCTAGTACATAATAGATTCATCAAATTATTTATCAGGAGATTATAGTCATTTAATAAACCTCATTTTTGAAAGAAGCAGCAAACACTTTTGAACAAAAACAGGAATATTCTCATTTAGAAGACTTTTTTAAAAAGTTCTTAACCTGCAAATGTCTATCTCCTTTTTCAGAAAAATCAGAACTAAACATATCTTTTCTGGTACTTTATTTCACTATTTATTCATATGAAACTTGAATGAGCATGAAGAAAAGGTCCTCTTCCATAAAGTGACAGGAGGAGAAGAGAGAGAGAAAAGGTCAAGGATATGAAGAGATCTGATGACTTTTATCTAGAAACTCTAATGTTAAAAATAAATTTTTCTGCTTTCATCATTCTATCATAGTCTTCCTTTATCATGTAAGCCTTTTGGGCCTATTGAGATAATGATGAACACATTTTCCACATCAGTTTGTCTCTTCATACTGATTTTTTCCTCCTAGTTATATTGGTAGAGTGCCTCTGCAGATGGACAGGTAAATTTAAAGAAAGTTTTAATGACCAATGCTAAAAAAATAAATAAATAAAAAACGAAGAAGAAAATGTGTTTCACTGCGGGGTATAATGTGACTTTCATTGAAAAATTTCTTTTCTTCTTAAAATGCTAATGTTTAACATCTAATAAAATATAGAGAGTAATGGCAAGCACAGGCACTGAGGCTTTACTATCAGGGATCTTAACTGTAGCTGTGCCACTTACTGGTGTAAGTCATACTTTTCATGCCTCAGTTTCTTTATTTGTGCACTGGCAATAATAACACTTTAGTAGTCTGCTTACTATATATATAATATATATATAATAGTCTGCCTCTTTTGGTTGTTACAAGAATTAAATGGGTTATTCTATATAAGTCTCTTTGAATTGAACCTGTCACAAAGTAAATGCTCAGTAAACATTCAATAAACTATAACAGCAACAGCATTTATGAGAACACGTCCTAATTTTACAGCTTCTTTTGTTTCTATTCCCATGGCATCTCAAACACTAAAGCAGCTGAAATTACTTCTCAATTAAGTTGATCCATACCTGCAAATACATGCCCGAAATGTGCTCTTTTTTAAGATTCCTGGAATTGTTTGTATTTCATTTGTACACATAAAGCACACAACATGTGCCTAGATCCTTATCTCAAGTGGCCAGTAGCAGAATTTTTCTGAGTAAAATATTGTTCATAAATGCTTTGGGGGCTTTTACAATTTATACCTTCCACCTCAGAAGTCACCATGAAGACAAAAACTAGTATGAAGGAATAGACTAAAATCAAGCAGCATCATGTGCTGTGAACTAGTGGATACATGCAGTGGAAAGAGACTGGCCAGTCCAGTCAGCATCCAAGTTCTTGGTGAGTTGCCTCCTGCAGCCCATGTTATGAGGGGTTCTCTCCAAACACATTGAGTCCACCTGTTACAATATGGCTTTTCACTTTATTTGGAGTCCCTCCCTACAGCGCTTATCTGAACTTCATGGCTAAGCCCTATATAAGGCAGCCTTTGGGCCTGCTTGGCTCATTCCTGCTAAACCCATAGCTTATCTTGACCCATTCCATCCTAACAAACCAATAGTAAAAAGAGAAGCTGAAACAGAAGAACAATATATAAAGAGAAGAGTTGTCTCCATATGGGTTTGTTCTTTACCTCTAAAGAAGGGTTTCTCAACTTCAGCTCTGCTGACATCTTGGATCAGATCACTTTCATGGCAGGCAGCCCTGGGCCACTACCCCATGGATTCTGTAACATGCTGCCTCCCTCCCATCACAACTACCAAAAATGTCTCCAGATAAAATTGACTCTGGATGAGAGCCACTGCTTTAAGGGAACTTTGTAATAACATGTTCCTTTGTACACCCTTTTCCTTGTATGACTGGTGTTGGTGTGCTTCTCAGAGGTTCTGTACTGAAAGTGGCTCGAAACAATACACAATCTGAAATGAACACCCAGAAGCATAAAAATAAAATCATCCCCTCTACCTATAAGATCAAGTTTCAAACCATGTCTTCCTGAAAAGCTTAATTTCTGCAAAAGTAAAGATTCTCTTCCTTTTCCTCAAAGTTCATCGCTTTTATTAAATTACATTGTTAAACAGTTTTTAAAAAAAAAATTTCCTCACTATTCTTTTTCCTAGTCATCATTTCTATAATGAAAATGTATAGTCTTCAAAGAGCATCTTGAAGATGTCACTTTTAAAAATGAACAATCCTTTCACAATATGTATATATACTCTACATTCTAGTAGTGTTGGAGCACTTTTTCCTAACAATATTGTTCTCATGAACCTCACATGGTATTTTCCTATTCTGTGTGAAAGCTCAGTTATTTGTACTTTTTTGGTATATATTAAAGCTTATGGTTAATGACAGTCATTTCTGTGTTATTTCATTAGAAACAATACTTAGATAAATGTAGTGACATAGTTTCTGGTATCTGAGTTAAAAGTGATTTGCATTATGTAGTTAATTTTAATGTAAGTTGACAGAATAAGCTGCGTAGTGCTGTTTTTACCCTAGAATACTGCTCTTTGATATAAATTGGTAAATTGAATGGAAAATTCCAAAATTGTCATTAAACCTCAAATGTTATGTCTTTATTTAATAAGATTTTGCTAAACCATTGCTTTAGTATTCATTTTGATGCTGAGAAATTAAGTCTGCATGAGATTGTTAGCTAACTAGATTAAAATCTGTTGCCTTTTCATTTTAAATTTATTTTTCATGCCCATTTTTATGAAAAGTAATAACATGCAAAAAGAATCCCTTTTTGATATATGTAACAGAATGTATTTGTGCTTTTCATGTTATTTTGCTATTTACCTGAATATTTCTTTCAGATATTTCAGGTAATCTTGGCAAATATTTATATGCTTTATAGAAATGTTTTTGTTTGTTCATAATTAAAATTGCTTTCCTTGATTTTCATGATCTTATGGATACAAAGAAATGTAACGAACATTTAATTGGTAATCACCAAACTTACCTAAATTTTACATAACAGTATTAAAACTAGCTTCTATTGTATTCTTTGTTCTGTGCCAAGTATAACTTTTGCTAAATTATTTCTATGTTAATACATATAATCCTCAAAACGCATGAATTTATTAAATACCCATGTTTAGGGGCCTGCCCTGGTGGCGCAGTGAGTTAAGCAATGCAAATAGCATTGCAAACAGCTAACAGATTGCTATGAGGCAAACAGCAACCATTGCAGCATGAGTTCGATCCCTGCTGCCAGCCAAAGGGGTGACCCACATGGCGCAGCAGACCTCTCCTGCCTCACCCGATGCTCCCCTCAGCAGTGTATGTTGGTCAAATCTGCCTGTTCTGTTCCTCACTCTGTCTCTGGTGGGTCTTCTCACCCCCTGCACTTCTGGCCTGTACCCCAGTTCTTGTATGAATAAAAAAAATAAATCTTTTTAAAAAATACCCATCTTTATAATTATCATCATATTACTTTTTAACTTTTCTGGTGCCCTAGCTCCTGGCTAGTCAGTGTACTAGGAATATTTTCTAATTGATAAGTGTGTCTCACAGTAAGAATTTATCAATCAGTTAAAAACTTTGCTAAATATGTTAACAGTAATATAATAGAGGAAGATGGAAGAAGGGATAAAGAATGAATTAGAAAGAGGAGAAGCCCTAATCTGTCTCCAGAGATCTGATTGAGGCCATCTAACTTAGAAACATGAAACAACTAATATTAAGGCTTCTGAAAGAGGTAATCAAGTATAGATTGAAAGGTGGTATATTAATACTTGAGGCAAATTATAGAAGCTTTATGAACCATGGATTCTTAACTCAATCTTAGAGAAAGTGAGGATTTGTTTTGATCTTAGACTGTTGATAAGTGGCCAGTGATGAACAGCTGGCATTCCAAGTGAAAGGAAAGCATGAGAAATGTCCTAAAAAATGATCAGAACTTCCAGTATAACAAAAAAAATTGATCCAGGATTTGTAACTTTTCTTGAAATTCAGAAATCTTTTTAACACATTTTCAGGAAAGGAATATTGGTTTCTGCTCTTCTTTCTGATCGAAATAAGAGGACATGAAGTAATTTTGGGTTTGGAGGTCATGTACAACTGTAACTGGTGGCTAAAGCCAAAGAATGTTACAGGTGGTGCCCCCTGGAGGGGGTTGCTGGTGAGGATAGATAACCCCAAGGAAAATGCTAACAAGTGGGATGAAGCTGTGGATATGTGATATAAGTGATTGCAGAAGGGGACTGGACTTGGGACAAGGGGAAGTCTTTGGGATTTCAGCTGATTTCAGATATTCAGTATTTGGGGTCAGCAGATTTTGGCCCCCATCACAACAATCTTTCAGAAGGCTGTTGGGTGGAGGTAAAGTTCGGCGGCTTTGCAAGTAACCATGCTACTGAAACCGTTTGTTCTGTTTTTTGCTGCTGTTGGGGGCCTGGCGCAGAAGGTGAAAACCCAGAGCCAGGAATATTACTGAGATGCATGAGTGTGGCCATTTGTCAGGTTCTTTGACCGCTAGAGCTACTGTTTTGCGTGTCGCTTATCTAGTGCTGTGCTGGGGCATCTCAGCAGCTCATGGAGCATCTCCTGTTGTGTCTTCTGCTGTCTTCATGAGTTGGAACGTGACCTAGAGTCTGGCTGCCGCCTGTCCACAGGGCAGGAAGATGCCATCTTAGACACATAGCCTTTGTTTGGGAGAGGAGCTCTGTGACCTCAGTGGTGGGAAGAAGCCATTTTCAGCTGCTTTTGGCGGGACTGAAAAACAGTGGATATGGTTTTGGGTGAGGTAAAGGTCATTTTTGGCCTCAGTAACTCTTTTTTCCCCTGGTTTGTTAAATAAATTCCTTTGTTGTTGTTGTCTAAGCCTGAGTAGTCTGGCAATTGTGCATGCAGGTAAAGAACTCAGTGACCCGTAAACTATTTGGCCAGTGTCCTTGGCCAGTTTTAGTGCCCCCGTGCTGCTCTGTATCACAACCTCAGATAGGAGATGTTAGTACACCTGGGATTCATTTGGCATCTGTGTTACCCCTTCTTCCAGAGATATAAGAGAACAAAAAAATTTATGGTTTTCCTATTCATTTCCTTATCAAAAATTAAGTAAACAAAATTTTGTCCTGCAAAAGAGAATTATAGTAGGAATGCTGTTAGCAAACTGGTATTATTTTGTTTGTTGTAGTAAATGTTCCCAGATACCTTTATGACATTGGGTTGATACCTTTATTTTGTGGTTCTCAACCTTTGGTTTTGTTTTTTTGGTTTTTCTATTTCTTTCCAACTATTTCTCCTCTTCAGTCTATATTGTCAGTGTGATATACTTCCATAATCTCTCATTATAAAGAATGATTGTTCTAAGGAGGGGTGGGTTGAGAGGAGAGTTAATCAGAATCCAGGAGAGGAATGTGGACAAATATGGTTTGAAAGTTCCCCTTAGAAATACTGGTATCTCCCCTTCCCTGTATCCTTTGCTATATAAGAATTTTTATGTGTATGTTAAAGGTAATACTTAGTTTGGTATTTTTTTGGAGTGTTAATAATAGGTTGAATTACTAATGATCTTCAATAACTTAATTTGAAAAATTTTGAATGCACCTATCTCTTTTTCTTATATTTTATTCCCTAGATCCCAAAGTCCAGGAGTGAGGGATCTATTCAGGCCCACAGAGTACCATACCCAGAGCTATCTGATGGTGTTCCTCGGGTCAGTCTGTGGCTAAACCGTAGAAAATCCTGCTGGGACAACATGAATTCTGCAGAAGACCTGCGTGGTACCAAGTTGGCATCCGGGTAGGTTTATTTCTTTTGATGACACGTTACATTCTGTCTGTCCTGATGCATAGACCCGTATATGTATGTGTGTTCACAGCATCTACCTTGAGGGCCAGCAATATGGATCAGTAAAACTGGAGTTCAGATGATTTTCTAATGGTTCTTCACAGATGATTTCCTGGGTTGTTATATCTTATTTCATGTATTAAAGTAAGTTATTTAATCAGTGACGCTACACTAAACTCAAATGCTGAAAGAGTTACTTTTTGGATGCCTTTTCATATGTTCAGTGGCCAATATTACCTGCAGTTAAAAGGGACATCTTAGCTATGGCCAAACTTTGTATGTTGTCTTTTAACTAACTGTTTGTGTTGTACTTTATCCTTAAAAGCAAACTTCTTTGGTGTACTTGAAGAAAGAGGCATGACATTATAAAATTTACTTAAAATAGGTTAAATTGAATTTATCAGGTTTTTGGATAGGTCCGTTCCTAGCAAGACTGTACTGCAGTCCCTCTTACTACATGTGATATTCTTATCTGACTCCTTTTAAGGATACCGATGAAGAAAATAACACAAAAACTAAACTGCAGGTATTAACTAATATGTTAAGAAACAGGCCATTTAAATTTTTTCCGGTAAGGGAAACATTATACTCATTCTTGAAAAGTAAGAGGAAAATCTCTGTGTTATATTTGAAATTCGAGATGTTAAAATGATTTGAAACCCTAGGTATAGCTGTTTTATTATCTGTTTCAACATGTGAAATAGACAAACAATCATTTTGTATATGCTTCTAACACTATAATATTACTTTCAGGATATTTTTAGTGTTAAAATTTTAGAGACAAGGTTAATAGTTTCAATTTTTTTTATGTTAAATAGTATTTGATATTATATTGAAAGGGTGATTTATTTCTTTAAATATGAGAGTCTCTCTTAAAGGTCAAAGGAAATTTTCTAGTTTTATTCTACAAAGTTAGAGTCAAGATGTAAAACACCTCATTTTATGGTTCATTTCTATGACCTGTCCAGAAAAAGGCAAATTTGTAGAGACAGATTTGTGTTGGCTAGGGCAGAAGGTGAGGGGCAGGCATGGGTGGAAATTAACTTAAAAGACACTGAAAGACCTAATTTGGGGAAATGAAAATGTACAGAAACTAATTTATGGTGTTATTTATTCCATTTGGTGAGGTTACTAAAAAATGGAGTAATTTCTTGAAGATATACCTGAAGATGGAGTTCATGAAATGTGAAATATACTTCAATGATCTTGTTTTAAAAATACACATACCAAAAACATTGGGGTAAGAAGATATGGGTAAGCTTTCACAAGAAAGTTGCTTGATTGCAAATTGTTCAAATATTGCAGGGAGAGTTGTGTTTGTTACATTTTAAGAGAATTTGTTCCTTCTTTTCATTCAAATAAAATAGAACATGGTGACAAGAGTAAAGTCAGGTTCTTATGGAAAGGTGATTCATGGGGAGGGAGAAGAAAAGAACAAACTTTTTGTTTTTTCATCCCTGGAAGGAATCCCTAGAAGGTTTGCTGTGCTATAATCAAAGATTTTGAAGTATCAGGCAGATACGGAAACAGAAAGAAAGAGCTCCATTTTGGGAGTTTCACAAAAGCAATCACAGCACTGTTCATAAGCAAAATTATCCAGCGTGATATTATAAGTTGAACTTTGTGACTCTCAAAGAAATGTCAGTTAAGTCTGAGTATTAAGAGAAGTTCATGGTTTCCTTTCAAGTTGAGTATCTAACAGAAATATTGACAACTAATGAAAGTTTTGTACTCGATTTTTTCATAAAGAGATAAAGCAATTAAGAATGACTAATCGTTCCACTGCTGCGCATGCAAAATATTCTCTTGTTTTCTTAATCCATATTTGCTTTGTAGGAAATAGAATTTGTTTGCTTAGAAATGCACAACCTTATGTTATTTTATGTAAAAATTGTCCTTGCATTAGTCAGAAGATCCTCCTCTATCTAGTCCTATTTCTGTTTTTAGTTTACAAGTAAATACATGCCTTGGGAAAGGGAAAAAGTGGCTAACGTGCTTTTCTTTTCCTCAGTAGCAATAAATAAGTAATTATCACTATGCCTGTTATTTACCTAAAGCAATATGATAAATAATATAGAGCTAAAGGAAACGTCTTTGCTTATGTTGCAGAGGTATTCTTCATATGATTAATGAGGGAAACTACAATAAAACGCTTTTCAATAAATATTAAACACAAATCTCCCCCTGGAAAAGCATGTTCTTCCTGAAAGAGTGGCTGCATTCCAGGTGTTTTTTTATCTATTTATTCCATTTTTAATCACATATTTCTTAATTTTTAATCACAATTTCTTAGTAGAAATTGAATTCCATTGCTAAGATCGAAGTTCCCACTGAACTTGCTTCCTCCTCTCTTCTTCAGGTATTACTGCTATTACAGGTTTAGTTCTATATTTGTTCAATACACTTTACAGGACTTTATCTTTCATACTTTATCTTTTACAAAAGCTTTTTTTCACCATATTAAATGAATTGAATGATTTACATATTCTTGAAAATTTCCCATTTCCTATATTGTTTCCTTCTTCTGTGATAGTCTTTCCTTCCCTTTCTACCTCAGAATTTCAGATTCCTCCAAGTCTCCTATGGTTATACATTCCCCTCAGTCTGCTGTCTTTTCCACAACTAATCTAGTTAGTTCAAATCAGTATCTTCAGAACTTAACTTAGTTCTAGGTATCTGGCACCTGTGAGACACTCTCCAGCAGCATTTGCCATAAACCCACTGTGCCCAAAAGAACTCATTTTCCATCTTTCCTTTGCCCAACAAAGAAAAGTCCTGAGCCAGCCAATGTCATGGCTGAATTCTACCAAACATTTAAAGGCGAATTACTACTAATCCTTCTCAAACTCTTCAAAAAACTGAAGAGCAGGGAACATCTCCACCCAAGGCCAGAATCACCCTGATACCAGATTAGATATGGACACTGGGAGAAAAATAAATTACAGACCATTATCACTGATGAACATTGGTGCAAAAATCCTCAACAAAATTTGGCAAACCAAATTCAACAAGATAGTAAACATACTCCATGATCAGGTGGGATTTATATCTGATTATGATAAACGGTTCCACATATGCAAATGATATACCACATTAACAGGGTGAAGGATAAAAATCATATTATCTTTGCAATAGATACAGAAAAATCATTTGACAAGGTAACAGCCATTGATGATTTTAAAATCTTACCAAATTAGGTGTAGAAGGAATGTACTCAACGTAATAAAGACCCTGTATAGCAAGTTTACTGCTAATCTGATACACAATGACAAAAAGCTGAAAGTTTTTCCTCTAAGATCAGAAGCAAGATAAAGATTACCATTCTACCACTTCTAATCATCACAGTGCAGGAAGTCCTACCCAAAGCAATCAGGCAACAGATAAAATTAAAGTCATCCGAATTAGAAGGATGAAGAACAGTGTGACCTCTGTGTGCACATGATGTGATATTATAAATTGAAAACACAGAGGACTACACAAAAAGCCGTTTGAACAAATGAATTATTCAAGAAAGCTGAAGGATACAAAAATCAATATACAAGGATAAGTTGTATTTCTATACACTGACAATGAACTATCTGAAAAAGAAATCAACAAAACAATTTTGAGGAAGCCTGTGAGATGCCAGCAGAGTAAAAGGCCACCTCATAGCCACATATTCACAACCAAATTACAGCAACACAAAGTTGACAATACCCTAAAAGAAAAATGGACCACCGCTGCATATGTGAGAAACAATAGCTTGGCCAAAGGGAGTAGAAAATCTGTAGCTGAACTGCGATTACAACCCCTCAGAGAGAGGGGCTGCTACTGTATGGATCCTCCTCTGCTCTTGTGACTCATGGGCCTATGAGGGACATCTAAAATTGAGCACTGTAGTAAAGAAGGGGTCCACAGATTTGGAATGTAGGAAAGAGGGTGCCCTAGTGAAAAGCTACTGTA
Organism: Galemys pyrenaicus; assembly: GCA_019455555.1. NCBI lineage: Eukaryota > Metazoa > Chordata > Mammalia > Eulipotyphla > Talpidae > Galemys > Galemys pyrenaicus. The sequence continues at coordinate 5,788,487 of JAGFMF010011827.1, forward strand.
TTAAGGGTGCAAAGTAATGATTACTAGCTTGCACCTGAGGCTACTAAACTGAAACAGTTGGAGCCTGCATCGGCAGGGTGAGCCAGATTGGATCACCTATGGCTTCTCATTGAAGAGGCTGTTATTTGCAACCTAAGATTGTGATACGCAAAATATGGGCTATCCCTCCACTCAAAGCCATAACTGAGACAACTGAATGTTCTCACTAACCAGAATCTAAGCACCTGGACCTTAATATTGGGAGCAAACATCCCAGGGCTAGGCTCCATAATCAAAAAGAATAAACAAAACAACCCCCACCTGTGACCCTATCTCAACTCTAGTCCTCAAACAATACTACATGCATTGCTTTCCCACTGCCTAGAAGTGGAAGCTGCCACAACTTTGATTCATTTAGGCCCAGAAGTTGGTTTAGGGGAGATCATGGTGGATTCCAAACACCCAGCTTGCTTACCTGGAGCACAATAGGAAGCTTAAAATCTTGATGCTCACTGAGATGCTGTAATGGCAGGAAAGCACAGGCGGGTTCTCTATGATCCCGGCAGACAGGTAAAGGAGGAGTCCTGGAGCCCTCAGTGGATTTTTCAGGCTTGTATTAATCTTTCTGCATCAGAGGCAAAGAGGTACCTGGCCATCAGGGAGGCTGGGGTTGGGCTAAGGGGCTAGAAAGCTGGCAGGCCTCCTAGCCCCCAGCGTATCTTCACTCTCTCTGGGCTTACTACTGCTGCTTCTCCTGCCTCTGCTCTCTCTTCCGCTAGCTCCTGCTGCTTCTAATGCCGCTTCTGCTACTAGCGTTCCAGTGACGGCACCCTTATATGCCCAGTGTCTCAGCCCAGGTGCGCCAACCTACGCATGCGCACACCCTACTGTAGGTGCAGCCATCAGGCATGCGCACAGGACCGCAGGGGTCTATCATTGACGCTAATGGTGGAAGGGCAGAGCCGAGAAACCTATTCATTTTCATTTACCCCACAGATGCTCATTCAGTACACCACTATCCCTATTCCTTCCTGCAAGTTACCTTTTACCAATATCAGTGCCCTGTCCATTTCAGCAGCTGCCAAAGAATTGGCCTGTGAAATCACAAACTCCTGAATAATCTGGATTAAAAATCTAGGATTATATCCTGGTTCTTGAGGAAGGAGTATAAAGTCAATTTACTAAGCTAAGAAAAGGAAACTCCCTATAACAATGCCATAAAAACTAAAATTGAAGAGACAGAAGAACATATCACAAATGCTGGAGTAAAAATATACCTGAGAGAAATCTCAATCGAACAGAACTGTGTAATAATGCATGAGAAGGTGTTTAAGATAACAGTTTTAACAATGCTTAATGAATTAAGAAAAATAATGAATGGGGCCTCCCTGGTGGTGCAATGAAGCTATCTCAGCAGTCCTTGCAGCATGAGTTTGATCCCCAGCCAAGAAACTAACCCACATGGTGCAGCAGATCTCCCCTGTCTCACTCTCTCCTCCCCTTAGCAGTGTATTTCAGTAGATCTGCCTATTCTGATCCCCACTCTGTCTCTGAATCCTCTCACTCCTTCATACCTCTAACCTGTACCTCAGTTATTGTGTGCATAAATAGATAAATCCTTAAGCAGAATAATGCATGTCGTAAAACTAGAAAGAATAAAGATCAAGCTAATATGAGACTGTTATATCTAAAACTAATGAATTTCAGAAATACTTTAACTGATTTAAAAATACAGTAGATGAACCAGATGTGGTGAGAATGCTAACGAAATCTGTTTCTACTGAAATACAGTTAAAACATTGACATATTAGGAGACAAATCAGAACTGAAGGATGAGGGATAAAGGGATATAGTGGTAGATTGCATTAAAGAGTAGAAAAAAAATATTCATTTTTGGCAAGTTGTATTGCTTTTCTCTAATTATTTCCATATTTATAAAATAGGTTCACATTACAAAATCTTAGTTCATAAAAGTCAGTTAGTGAAAAAATAAAATTGCAATAAAAGGCCTCAGCAATAGAAAAATACAAGTAATGGAGTGAATTAGTGAACTTTAAAGTACAATGACAGAGAACATATAAATAGAACAAAGAGGAAAAAAAAGTTAAAACACTCTGCAAGTTCTTTTGGTTAATGTAAAGAGAAATAACACCCATTTTAGGGTTCTCTGAAAGAGTAGAGAAAAAAATAGACATGGCAAAAAAAAATTGCTGAGAGCCATCGCCAGCTAAGAAATGAAGCAGATATACTGATCCAAGAGGCCCAAACATTTCCAAATAGGTGATACCAGACAAATAATACCAGACAGACCTACTCCAAGACACTTCAGAGTAAAATTGTTGAAAGCCATTGAGAAGAACAGACTATTGAAAGCATTGAGAGACAGAACTACCTATAAGAGAATACCTATGAGACTATCCATGGACTTTCTGTGGAAACCCTACAGTAAAGAAGGGATTAGAAGATATATATTTAAAGTACTGAAGGAAAAATACTGCCAGCCTAGATTATTTTTTATTCTTTAAGAATATGTTTCAAGACAGAAAGAAGGGTAAGTACCTCTACCCTTCGAAGAGCAAAAATTTAAAAATACCAAACCACATATGGAAGAAGTACTAAAGAGGCTATTATAAAGAACAACACCAAAAAAAAAAAAAAAAAAAAAACCCAGAAATAATGACACCTAAATAATACAATGTAGAGAAGGAGTACAGTAAAAACATGGTCCATCAGTATGAGTTTGAGAAAAAAACAGTCGCCGAGCCACAAAACAGCTCATCATCTACTAATTTGAACAGAAACTTCAAACAAAGCAATAGAAGTAACATATAAGAAATGGAACCTATACAAGTTCAGATCACTGAAGTTCATATGGAATCACCAAAACACCCAAATAACCAAAGTTCTCCAGACTAAAAAGGGGGGAAATAGAGATATCATAATTATGAACTTCAAACTATACATAAATTCATAATTAAAAGAGCATGGTACTGGAACAAAAATAGACACACAGACCAATGGCATAGAATTGAGGCCCAGAAATAAAACCATACATTTATGGACAAATAATCTACAACATAGAAGTGAAGTATATTCGCTGGAACAAGGAAAGTCTCTTCAACAAATAGTGTAGGGAAAATTGGACTGCATGGTAAAAAATGAAATGTGACCATTATCTCATACCATACATGAAAACCAACTCAAATTGGATGTAAAACCTGAAACCATAAAGTACACTAGAGAAAACATAGCAGAACACTTCATGACATATTTCAAAGACATCGCTGCAGTTCAAAAACATCCCAGCAGCAGGGAAAACAAAGGAGAAAATAAACAACTGGAACTATATCAAATTAAAAGTTTCTGTACAGTTGAAAGAGACAGTGACCAAAAGAAAGAGACACCCTCCTGAATGGGAGAAAATATCCAATTCAACAAAAAGAAAACAACCCAACGAAAAAGCAGACAGAAGTGCTAAATAGGCATATCTCCAAAAAAGACATGCAGATGGTCAACAGAAATATGAATAGATGGGCATCACCACTTATAATCAGGAAAATATAAATCAAAACCACAAGGATATACTACCTCACGCCTATGAGAATGGCCCATATAAAAACAAAAAACCAGAAACAGGTGCTGGTGAGGGTGTTTAAAAAAGAACCTTATTATACTCTTAGTGGAAATGTAAACTGGTTCAGCCCCTGTGGAAAAGACGCATGGATATTCCTCAAAAGACTAAAAATTATCTTCCATATGACTCAGCAATTCCACTCCTAGGTGTCTATCCAAAGAGCACAAAAACACTAATTCAGAAGGAAACCTGCACTCCTGTATTTATAGCAGCATTTCTTATGACAGTCAAGATCATGTAAACAATCTAAATGACCCAGAACAGATGAGTGAATCAAAAAGTTGGGATATATTTACACACAATGAAATACTATTCAGTGCTCAAAAAAGACAAGCTCATGTCATTTGCAACAACGTGGGTGGAACTGGAAGGAATTAATCTGAGGAAGCAAAAAAGGAGAAAGGGAAATACCAGATGGTTTAACTTTCATGTGAAATTTAGAGAAACCAAACAAAGGATTAAACTGTAAGACCAACTCTTGAAAATACATAGTAGATACGACAATTCAAGAAGGGAGGGGGAGGAAATGGAGGAGAGAGAAATGGAGGTCGGAGAGCACAATGGATGATGGCGGAGGACTGTGAGTGCTTTGATGGTGGGAAAACAATGGTGATCACACCCGAGGGGAGAAATTCAGTAATGCAGAAAACAAAAAAGGTTGTTTAAAAACATAAAAGATTCAACACCCATTTATGATAAAAACTCTAAACAGAAGGTACAGAAGGAACTTAACTCAACAAAAAAATTACAAAGTATGTGACATATGTCACAAACTTACTGCAGACACAATACTTAATGATAAAAACTGAAAACATTCCCTTCGAAATCAGGAACAAGAATGCCCACTACCACCTCTTTGGTTTAATTTAGTATAGTATAGGAGATTTTAGCTAATCAGGTAGCAGTAGGAAATAAAGGAATTCCATATTATTCACAGATGACTTGATATTACGTATAAAAACTTCTAATGTGACATTCTGAGACTCTAATGTACAGCCTGGTGACTATAGGTAACAACAACATGTATACTTGAAATTGGCTAGGAGAGTCAATCTTAGTTGTTACCGTAAAAATAAAATAAGGGTCAAAGATCTTGAATGTGTTAATACACCTGATTGTGGTGATTATTTCACATGGTATATATGTATCAAATCGCATTTTACATCTTATATATGTAGTTTATTCTTGTGAAAAAATTATAATTACCCTCCATGTAGCATGTTTTGAACTATGTTACAGTTTGTTGGGTAGCCCTTTAGAAAGAATTTCTCATCTGAAAAGTAATTTTTTTATGAAGAAAACATAATTTGAAAAGATTTATTCACTCATTTCACAAGTGTTTATTGAATTCAGTGATTATACAAGATCATATCTTTAGTTGAAATGCCTTTGGTTCTTTTATAAAAACTGTCACCTTCTGTGTTCTAACCTCATCATGTGTTTGTTTCAAACAACTTTGCACCCACAACTGTATACTTCGCTAATGCTGCCGTTGTCTTTGTTATTGTGATATTATATGCATTCCTCTTCATCAAGCTGACCTACACTCTCACAAGTCCAGGTCTGACTCTAAAATAAAATTTTGTGTCTTAGATATCGCTCCTGTGCTCCTTAGAAACCTCACCTAAGGGGATTCTGTACTGTTCACCCTGAGAGATGCCACAGAAGTCAGGACACCTATATTTTCTCTTAATCATCCCCAATAACTTTGCCATCTTCTGGTGAAAGTTCTGATGTTGATGCTGCATTTCTCTCAGTAGCTGCTTATTTAAACAGGAGAAATCCATTGTTCTATGAGACTCATAGCTTCCCTGTGCAACTCTGCTCTTACAGATGTGTGTGCCTTGTGACGTTCAGCAAACAACACTTTGTGTTATAGTCACATATTACAATACTACATTTCATAAGATTCACACTTCCAGTGATATTAATAATGAATCAGTTTCAACCATGTTAAATGTACCCATTGTCCTTCAAGTGATTTAATCTATTAACTCCTGCAATTAAATGTGACTTGCTTTATTTGTGAAGCCCAGTCAGCAACAGTAAGTAATCGTTTCCATCCTGTGTTTGTATTTGATAAAGGGCACTCCAGTTACTTCCTGAACATGTATTTGTTCCTACACTGTTTCACTCTTTGCTACTTGGTGCCAAGTTTCAGAATTTTTAACTGACTAGTGAAACAGAAATGAAATTAGGATTCTTAACTACAAGGGCAATAACCGTATCATGTACAAAATAATTTGAAAATCACTAATTACTGTAGGTGTCTGCTGACTCTGCAGGATTTGCTGCAATAATTCCCATGAGTGAAGGAACGTTTGAAAATCACCTTGTGAAAAGCATAGTTGTCAGACTTACTTCACAGTTCCCCTACAAAGCTAACATTTTTCTGAAATGTTCCTACTCTCTGACCTTTGTAACAGATTTATAGAAAAATAGATTTGAAGTGTCCCAAAGGTCTCAGACTGGATAGAAAAAATATCTAATTCTGTCTTGCAGAGAGCTTTCTAATCTGTTCTTAACTCCAGTAGCTCCCATGATAAATACTCCAAGGTCTTCTTTGATAAAGTATTTCATATAAGCCGAATATCTATAAAAAATATTTTCCTGTGTTTTAACTTCAGTAAGTATTTGGATTATTAAAGAATAGATCTCTACCTATTTGCCAAAATGTGTTGCACAATACAATTGCTTCATAAAAATGTTGACATTTTACTGATATCCAAATTTCAATTTAAAAAAATATGTATTTTTATGTTACAACTCTATGGAAAAATAGGCAATAGTAAGGAAATTCATTATATTTCCAAACCTTTTCTAGTAGCATATAAACCAGCATAGTATATCTGGACTACTATGGTATGCACTGAATTTATTTCAGTAATTTAAAGTCAATAAACTCTCACTGAACACATTCTACATACTGCACATTTTTCACTGGATCTGAGAAGCCAGAGAGGACTAAGGCTTGTCTTTAAGCTTTAGGGGTCTCCTGGTTCATTAAGTCAGACAAACTTGAATATGGTTAACAATGATATATACAATTCAGGTTTACAAGTGGCAGATGACTTCTCATGAATAAAGTTCAAGTCATTCAAGGCCTTTAAAAAACTGTCTCAATCTACCTTCTTGGCTCATTTTTTCATAGTTCTTTATCCTGTATCCTGATAATAACCACATTATTGCATTATGTAGTTCAGTGGTTTTACCCATCTTTGCTTCCCTTTTATCAGGGTTGTCCATGTCCCACTTCGTCAGTGGTCAGTTAAGTTTCATTTTCTCTCTGAAGTTCCCTCTAACTCTTGCCATTGGATATAAATATATGTCTTTTTGTGAGTTTTCTTTCACTTAACATATGCTCCAAAGGCTAACAGATACATGGTAGCATGCATCAGTATTTCATTCCTTTGTATGAAATATCCCAGTGGGTGTATACACCTTGTTTTGTTTATTCCCCTGTGGAAGGACATAGAGGTCGTTCCCGCTTTTGGTCTGTTGTTAATAATGCTAGTATGAACATTTGTGTACAAGTCTTTCTGTGGACATCTTGGTACTTTCCAGAAGTGGAATAGCTGGGTCATATGATAGCTCTCTGTTTAAATTTTCTGATCCAATATATTTTCTCAAAGCCCCTGAACCATTTTTCATTCCGTTCAACAATGTGCAATGCTTCCAGATTCTCTACATTCTCACCAATACTTGCTATTACCTGACTGTTTATCACAATATCTTACCAGATGTAGAATGGTATCTCATTGTGGTTTTGATTAATATTTCTGTAGTGGCTAATGATGTTCAGTATGTTTTCCTGTGTTTATTAGCCTTTTCTGTGTCCTTTTTGAAGAAATGTCAATTCAAATCATTTACCCATTTTCATAATGGGTTACTTATCCTTTTATTGTTTAGGGCCTTCTCTCTTCAGAGCCTGGCTGCACTGCATCAAGCTGGCATTTGCTCTGCTTATATCTCCTTCAGGTCCCCCATCCCACAAAATTGAACTGTTTTCAATCCTAACCTTGATTGAAGTGATTGAACCATTTAGCACCAGTCAGCTCATTTTCCATTTTGCAATCTTAATAATTAACTAACGAAGTGAACTTGAATCTGATTGGTCCATTTTACGATCCTAGCGTCAGATACAAAAGGGGAAAAACCTAACCCAGCATGCACCCAGGTCAGGGCAGGCTCTTGGGCCATGGCTAGTCTCACTGAGAGAGGAGGAACGTCCACTAAGGCCAGTGTGCCTCAGCCCAACAAAGCTGCCTTGCCCCCACTCCCGACCATCCCTTTGGATGCTGTGGGGATCTGGTTGCACTAGCTAAGAAAACATCACTTAATCCAAGGTCACAAAGAAACATATCTATGTTTCTCTTGAGTTGTATAATTTTGCTCTGGTATTTAGGTTCTTGATCTATTTTGAGTAAATCTTTATACATGCTAAAAAACAGTTCCAGCTTTATCCTTTTACATAGCTTAAATCTATAAAATATTACAATATGATCCAAAGATTTTATCTTGTTTCACAGCAGCAATTAGAAAATACTACTTTTTTTCTGTTACTCCCAAATCTGCCAGTGCGTCTGTATCTCTATACCCTCATACTTTGCCTTCTCTTTATTACAAGAAATGAATTTTTACCTCTTTAAGGTCAACTTTTGCTTGTGCTCTAAATCCCCTTCCCTCTCACTCACTCACAGACTATGTTGCAATAATAATCTCCCTCCTTTCTGGCATCAGTTTCTTTGTTCTAGCTTCCCATCAGCAGGGAAACAAGCCATAATGGCTCTCAACATAAAAAAAAAGTCCTCCTTAGAAACAAGATCCTCTTCCTCTATTAGTACAAATCTCTGGAAGGGATTATATGTATTTACTATCTTCATATCATTTCCTTCCATTCTTTAACTCACAGGCCACTGAAATTATAATTATTAGAACAAGAGCAGTTTCCATACTGCCCCATCCAAAGGTTACTCTGCTGTTCCCACCTTACTCTTGCTCATCGGCATTTACCCCAACTATGACCACTCCTTTTAGAAGTGCTACATTCAGGCCTACCTGGTGGCAAAAGAGGTTAAGACTCAGCACTAAGAAGCTATCGCCAGCCACTGTAGCATGAGTTCGATCCCCACCCAGGGAACTAACATACATGGTGCTTCAGACCTCTCACATACACCCCTTCTGGCCTATACCCTAGTTCTTGGATTCATAAATAAAATAAACCTTTTGTAAAAAGTGCTATATTCACTTTGCTTCTGTAACAGCACACCTTTTAGTTTTTCCCCTGGTCCTATTAGATATGACCTGTCTGAGTCTTATTTGCAAAATTTATTTTCTTTTCCAGACCTCCAATGTTGGAGCACCCCAAGGCTCAATCCTTAAACCTCTCTCAAAGTATGCTCAATCTCAGGTGCTTTCATCAAGATCCATTGTTTTAAATACTATTTTTGTTCATATCCCCAAATTATATACCAGCTCTAATTTCTCACTGTATCACATTGGGATACCAATTGATAAGGCCAACTATTTAATATGGGGACCCTCCAATGCAAAGTAAAAATGTGGAGCACTTGATCAAAAATTAAAAATTTCAAGATGATAATAGTGGAACATTAAACCAGCATGGGGCCTTCTAAGTGTGGGCTTTTGAGAGTGCATATTTCATAAACTCATGGATCAGCCCTGCCAATTGACTGCCTGGCAGGTACCTGACAAGTTAATGAGCATTTCATAGTTAATCTATATAAAACATAGTTAATCTACAGTTAATCTATATTTATAGTGAGGCCTACAAAAAGACAACCTCTTTTCTACTCATGTTTTTCCTTATCTTAATCAGCTGTAGGACCTGGTTACTCAAGGCAAAATAATCTGTGATTACTGTTTTTCAGTCAATCCGTCAAGAGGTCCTTAAAAATATATGCTGAAAATAAATTTGGAATATAAATTTTCACAATCAAATTATCACTTCCTAGGTAATATTTCATTGCAAAGAGGAAAGATCCTTTTACAATAGAGAAATCTGATAGTTACATCATAAAATCAAATTAAGTTATCATATAAAATTATAACTATAAAAATATTCTTGAGGGTTAAAAATGTCTTAGTTACACATTACTGATTTTATTATATGAAAAATGTCATAAAACAGTACATATATTCTCCAACTTTTCAATGAAATACAGTGTATATACTTGAATGCAGTGGTTCAGGTACCACTTGAACCATTTTTTGGTTGCATTAAGTAACTTCACTCTGTCCAATCTTTATATATTTTATATATAAATAGAAGAAATGGAAAATGTAGAATTGTAATTAACACTAGCTATTTATGTGTTTTGGAAGTTATCTTTTCTGTGTTTTGTAAGATTTTCTACATAAACATATACTGTATAATTTGTAATAAGTGTTATATTTCAAATCAAGGATGACAAATACTTCAAGGAGGACAGAAAAATGTCACATTTTAGAGAAATGATATAGAATAACAACTGAACTATTTCTGGACTTAGCAGTTATGATTTCCCTCAATCAGAAGAATAAAAATCCCTAAATGGGAGAGTCAGAAAGGGCAGCATATGAGAAGCCCAGCAAGGTTGAGTTTTGTCTGGATGGGTGAGAACAGGGTCAGGAATGGCTATCAGGCTGGGAGAAATGCCAGAAACAGAAGCAAGTGGGAAAGCAGAGCATGATGGGGGGTGAGAGCAGTTCAGCCCAAGTCCCTCAACTGTTATGAAGGAGAAAGTGACAATATGTTTAGTGTGGTGGAGTCAAGTACTGAGGGTGCTGTTGAGTATGTATGGAATTTAGATCTTATTTTGTAAGCTCTGAAGAGCAATCAAAGCTTTTTTATTTTATTTAAATAGTGCTTTGGGAAGATAATGCTGTACAATGTTAATTTAGGGTGGAAAAAGACCAAAATCAGCGAAATCTTTTTGGAGGGAAAAACTGTAATCCAAAGGTTAAATAATAAATATCTAAGGGGGTAACCAACGGTGTTTAAGGGGTGGATGTAAAGCATTATTGTACAGGAAAGGACGAGAAATGCAGTATTTGCTCAATTAAACTTTTCTTCCAGAGTACTCATTATTTTTTTTTTTGTGAATGAAATTTTTATTTACACACTATCTAGAAGCAGATACATAAACTCTTATACAATTAATTTCCAAAAATGTGCAAGAAATTACTATAATTTGTTTACAAACCAAAACACATATTAAAATCAATGGACTTTGGATAATTCATTCTGTGGTGTTCTCAGTACAAATGGTACACACCTGATTTGAAACATACAGAAAAGTGTACTCATTATTATCACTTGGTTTGGCCAATTTCTGTACTCTTTATCTGTGGCATGTAGAGTGATTTGAAGTCTAAGATGGTGTTATATCCAGAGGTACTCATATTACTTCAAAAGTATTTAGGTTGTTTTCAAACTTCTCAAAATGGGTTAATGTATGTTTTAGAATTGTCTTTCTGAAGTAATATTTTGTAAAGTTACTGTATAATTATTTTTTCATTGCATTTTATCTATTTAAATAATGAATTAATTGAATGGCCTACATAGGAGATCATTGATTTTGCTGGTTTTATTTGTTAATTTATAAGTCAAGCTTCTTTTTTATTTATTTGAAAATTTTTTTCCTACTTGCTTATCTCACCAAAATTCAGTGAAGCAAGTTTATTTAAAATTTTATTATAATTGTAACAATTGCTGTATGCATTTATAACATAAGAAAGAGAAGATATATCACATGTACAATTACTTAATGTCTTGGGTCCAATTCTCTAAGATATTGATTTAAAAGAATTTTTGATCATTCTTAAAATCCTGCCATTTGCAACAATGGACCTTGAGGGTATAATGCTAAGTAAAATAAGTCAAAGGAAGAAAGACACAAGCATATGATTTTACTAGTATGTGGAGAACAAACAAAATAAATGAACAAATTAATCAAAAACAAACTCTTAGACTATAAGAATAGTGTCACCAGAAGGAAAGGGAGAAAGGAGGGTAAATAAATCTGATAAAACTGGCCAGTTGTACAATGGTGAACAGAAAGGAAACTTTTAGTGGTATTTCTATATATATATTTATTTATATATATCTTTATATAGTTCTTTATCTATATATATACAAATGTTGATTTATAATGCTATACACTCAAAACATATATATATAATGTTATGGCCCAATATTAATAAATTTATTAAGGTCATTTAAAATATACTTTGAGTGTTGACATTTTAAGGCAACATAATACAATTTTTTTTTAAATGTAGTTTTGGCAACGCAGCTAATCTCTATTTCCTCTTATTTTACTTTAAAATACATTTTTCACTTATTCACTTATTGGGTTGATTCAAAGCACCTTGTGTTATGTGTTAAATAAATTTTACCTTCCAAAATGTTGACATTCCTTACTCAGTATTTCATGGCTCAGAAATATAAAAAATTTATTTTATGTTTCATGAATACAGAATTAGCCAACTGGTTATCACATTATACTAAACAGTTCTGACATTTCTCTAAAAAAAAAACCCAAAAACCACTAATGCCTACTTCTCTCCATCAGGAATATCATTTAACAGGTAAAAAGGTTATTGGGAGAATCAAAGGCAGCAGATCTCAGGTATGGTAGCAGCTCTTGTGTGGACCTGGGCTTATTTTATGAGAACAGAAACACAATTATCTGGATTCCCAGGGGAGATTTGGAGAAAGCCGTGCCCAGGGAGTCCCCTTCCAGGAAAATGTGTTGAGCACTTATTTATTGGCAGTTATCTCTAACCAAGATTCCATCTGGCAAAAATATGCATTTTTCCCTATCCCAGAAAGTTGGAGAACAATTATGTAAGTGGTCTCAATGAATTTATTTTTAACCACTTTTATGGGGAAATTGCAGTCCCTTAGTTATTGGAAGAAATTCATGTTTTTAAGGATAAATAGTAAAAGCTTCTGTATGTTTCTATGTAATTGTATATTTATGTACCATAATTATAATTACTTGTCTTGATTTGAAATCATTACTCAGTCTTTCTGTTGAATGTTTTGAATTTAATTTTCTATGTTAGAGATGTTGGAACCATTGTCAAAATCAGAGTCTTTACCAGGATAAAGAAGGGAATCCTCACAGCACAGCTCCAGCTGCTGAGGTCTTTCTTCAAAAAAAAAAAAAAAAAGATTCATTTATTTATGCATACAAGGACTAGGGTACAGTCAGAAGTTTGTTGTGTGTGTGTGTGTGTGTGTGTGTTGGGGGGGCGGGTAAGCGGATTTACCAGAAACAGAGTGGAGAACAGAACAGGCAGACTGACTAAAGTATACTGCTGAGAGGGAAGCAGTGCGCTAGGCAGGAGAAGTCTGCTGTGCCATGTGGGTCTCCTCCCTAGCCAGGGATCAAACTCATGCTTCAGTGGCTGCAGATGCTTCTTAGTAGGGTGCTTAACCAGTTGTGCCACCAAGGGAGGTCCTTGCTCAGGCCTTTCAACCTTGCTTAACTACTAGTCCATTCTTCCTGACCCTCACTAGGCGCTCTGCTTGATCTTAGAATCAGAATAAGTGAACCCTATGAGCCATTTGAGAGTTCAGTGAAGTTAGTAGATATAGTTTAATGAAATGAACCCATACACAGTTTTAAAAGCAAGATACATCATTAAAATTAAAGAGGCATGTCTTTGGAAAGAGAATTATATAAGTCTATCCCCATGAGATTTTTTTTCAGTAATCTTCTAATAAAGACTACATAAATTAGTGAGAAAACATATTTTAATTTTGTTGATTTTGGTTTTTGCCTTAAATATGTTTATTTCTTTTATTACTGAAGAAAATGCTGGTGGTGCATATAATATGGTAATGTACACCTGAAAATGTGTGAATCTATATCTCTATAACATGTATAGTATTGTAAGCCAATTGTCAAAATCAGAGTCTTTAGTAGAATAAGGAAGGGAATCCTCACAACACATAAAAATAAATAATTTTAACAATAGATTTACTGAAATAGAAATGTCATTCCTATTAGTACAACCCTGTTCTGTCACTATTTTGTTTTCTAAAATCTCTCATAAGGTTTTATAATTCTTATTTGTGCTAAGAAATACTGTAGCTGTTTGGTTTGTTTTGTTTTACATAAAACAACTGGTTAATCAATCTGTCATTTCCATTTATTAATTCATAATAGAAACAGAATTAAGAACACAATTTAAAAATTGATTTTCCATCTTTTTTCTTTCTATATTCCTCTTTACCTCAACAACTCACCCCACTCACTTCCTTTCCCCTTTGCAACTACAACCACCTCTCTCTCTCTCTCTCTCTCTCTCTCTCTCTCTCTCTCTCTCTCACATGCACGCATGGGCACATACACACACACACAGTGTTGACTCAATCTCAGAATAGCAGGTTTGTTCTGATTTACTGTGTATTTTTTATTTCAACAATCATTATAAGACCACATTGACTTTATTTAATGCACATACTCATTTAATATAAACCTTAGACCAAAAGAAAGGATTTTTTTATTTCCTATAACCAATTGATAGTATGCATTATCCATGTGAAAGTATAATATTTTGTCACTTTATGAGTTATGGTATGTGGAAAGACTGTGGCATTCAGGTGCTACCTTCATTTCAGTCACTTACTAAGTGGGTATTCAAATTAACCAACTTCTTCATTTCCACACCTATTAAAATGAGCCCAGCATAGACAATAAATATGTTTTCATATACATATACCACCCCTCCAGTTCCTTCTTTTATTTTTTGGGGAGGAGGAGCATTTATTGTTATTGTTATGACAATAATGCCTTTTGATGAACCATGGAAGCAAGTTTAGTCATGATCCTGTGTAGCATCACCAGAATATCTAAGTTATACTGCTCTAAAAAACATGGCTTCATACCTTCTTACCAAACTTTTAAGAAAGAAATTCTTTTAATAGTCCATTTAGTCATAGGGGAAATCAACCTGATTTTAAAAACCAACAGATGAAAACAAATAAATGTAGCCAAGAAATGTTCTTGGTTCTTTGGTTGTTAACAAACTGATGTTGCAATTAAACCAATGAAACCACGTTATTTTTTAAGCAATTGTTGCTCTTGATAGCACAAGGGCAAACACACATATTACCAAACACTTGGAATATATTGAAGAAGTTGTGTAAGAAAATTAAAAGTATGCAACCCAGCTGAAGTGTGGAAAAGAAAATAGACAACCCAGGATACTGGTTGTTTTTAAGTGCTTAAAAGATTTGCACAGATTCTTACATTTTTATATCTCTGTGACTGCACATCAGTGGATAACCCCGAGCTAATTTCTCTAGTCAGTTGTTGGTTGTCATTATTTTCATTTGCGCCTACATGAGGCTACTTTCAGTGTAAGTCTACAGTGATGCATGTTAAAAAATAAAGTGGATAGAAATATTTCTTGTTATGTTCAAATCTAATTAAAAGACCTATACTTCAGTCTCTGGAGTATGATTATTTATCAATTCATTCGACACTTGCTGAGTGTCTGTTCAGTGTAATGAATACAGAAGAGCTAGATACACCTCTTGTCCTAGAGCACTTACATCCCAGCAGGGAGATAACATAATTTATATATAATGAAATAATATGGAAAAAAGATAAGTATCATAAAGTATGTAAAGGGTTACATGAATTAAAGGGAGCAAGAGATTTCTTCCAACTGACTTAAGCCTGAAGTTTGTGTAGAATTTTCCAGGAGGAAATGAAATGGCAGAATTAATCCAGGCGGAAAGGACAGCATGAACAAATGTTTTGGGTAGAAAAGTTCAGAATAGATTTAAAATAGTATCCAAGTTTGTCCGGATTGGTCTCCTTAGGAGACATAGGCATCTGAATTGGAAGGCAGGGTGAGATTAGGCTGAATCAGTGGAAGTCTTAATCATCTATATTAAAAGAATTGGGATTCATTTAAGAGGTAGTTGGAAGTTTTTGAAAATTTTGAGCAGAGGAATAAGTAGTCAGATCGCAACCACTGTAAGAAATTCAATTCATTCTCATAGTGAAGTATATGCACTGTAGAAAGGGTGAATGGAGACAGAGGATCATTTTGAAGATTATCGTAAGTGTGCAGATGACTAAAGCTAACTGCTTTAGTAAGAGACATGTCAATCAGGATTTGGTTAAGGAGAGGAGAGAGAGCAGTGACACTGATCATGCTTTGGATCGAATTCATAACGAGAATAATAGCATCATTAACAAGAGCAGCTAGGAGAAGAGAAATTGGGGAATCAGATAATATGGGAGTATATTGATTAGGGTGATAATAATTATTGAGCAGTTCTTATTTTTCCAGGCACCATTCTGTTTCAAATGCATGGATTCACTTACTCCTTAGAACAACTGCAGAACTTCTAAACAGCCTACCCAGAGTTTAAACTGCCTGTTTGTGGTAGAGTGAGGATTTAGTTCCCAGGATCATAACTCCAGCAGTTTATTAGCCCCGATAGAATGTCCATATGGAATGGTGTTGGACAGGAAGGTACAAAAAGAGGAAAGACAAGTGAAATAAAAGGAGGATGGCATGATCAGGGACATTGGAAAATTCCCAGGAAAGATCACAGAGAGTCAAAGACTTTCAGAAAACAGAAGTTGAACATTTCTGAACAGAGTAAGAAGAAATCTGACAAAGACATTTAAATTTATGACCAAAAATGCTTTGGTGACCTCATAAGCAGTTTCATAAAAGTGACAAAGTCTAAAGTCTGGTGGCATAGGGTCAAAAAATAAGCCATTAAAAGGAGGTAGGAACAGCAGAAGGCTGGGAGCACTTCCTCATGTGTGTATCAGGAAGGAGACAGATTAAACGTACTGGAGAGTTCAGGCTTCTTCCAATTGAAGAGATGATGAGGTGCAATGTTAAGAGGTTTGAGTCCTGAGTCAGAACACCTTCCCCTGGACTAGGAAGACATCCAAAAGAATGAGGCAAAGAGAGAGAATGAGGCAAGGGGAGAGAGAGAGAAAGGGGAGGGAGGGGGAGAGAGAGAGAGAGAGAGAGAGAGAGAGAGAGAGAGAGAGAGAGAGAATGAATAAGTGCAATAAACCCTTAAAGATAGCAAAAGAGACCAAAGGCACTAATTCATAGTTGATGATCTTGACTTTCCCTCTAAATTTAAGAGATGAGGTAATTAGTGACTGTGTTCATATTTGTAGCACTGTAGGAGATATGTAACAGTAGCAGTGAAGTGAAAAATCATTTAAAAATAACTGAAAAGATTGCCACATAGTACTGTAGTTCATGCTGAGGTTAAATAGCGTGAATTTTAGTATAAGTAGTTGCCAGTTGTATGACTTTCTTTTGCAGTGTTTTTGCAGTCTAGTAGTAGAGAACCCAGCTGGCAGAATTTAGAGAGGGTCAAGGAGCAGAGGGTGCTCGAGAACCTCTTTTAGAAAGATCTTGATGGCAAGGCGCGCTAGAAATGTGCTTTGTTCTAAGCTGTCTGCCAATTGGATTGGGTGCAGGTTGTCCTCTGCAGACAGAAGGATAGCTGAAAGAGCTAAGGAAATGAAGCGCAGTTAGAGCAGTGCACCTTCAGGGGCTCAGTGAGGAGGAAATCATGGTCAGGCAGAACCGACAGAGTTCAGGAAACAGTGTTCTTGCCACCTGACTATAAGATACCGTGTGAGATGTTAGAAACAGAAACAATCAAGGGGTTTAAGTGATCGAGGACTCTGGCAATGAGTGTGGTAATGATAAGGGGTATAGTCCAGGTACAAATTCACAAGTGATCATCAAGTTATGCCCACAAAATTGACCAAAAACATTAAAAAAGAGAAATTGTCATAAAGAAAAATGACTTTTGACATTTTCACTATGTGATACATCATGACATGGGAGTGTTGATAGAAAGGCCTAATTTATCAGGAAATACATGTAAAATCAGGGGTAATATTTAAGGGTTCCTATTCATCAGTACTTTACCTCTAGCATGTACTAAATGTATGTTGTAGGTCAATTTAGCATCTTTTTGTAGTTCTGGGTCCCTTATTGTTGAACTTGTATGCCTGTTTTAGTCATGTAGAACTTATGATTTCATAAAATTCAGAAAGCAATGCTATATCATTTCAATTTTAACTATTGCTAAAATTATTTGTGTTGTATAAAATACTGTAGAATCTCTTATAGCACAAAGGAGGTACTGTAATGTAGCTGTGTTCTGGGTAGTTATTAATCCAGTTTCTCTTCTGCCATTAATTTTTCATGGGACTTTGAACTCATGTGAAATATAATTTTGTAGTACCACATTTGCTAAGCAATGAAATAGATGTTATGATATATAACAGCTATTGTCTTACTAAAGCAGTATATTAGTGATTTCTACTTAAGTAACAGGTCTGCCGTCAACTTCCATCGTTGTAAAAGGCTGATTTTAGTTATGATATTCAATCATAATATCGGAACATAAGTTTCAGCATGACTAGTCCATTTCCAAAAATATGAGGATTTAGTCAAATAATTTTTAAAATATTTTATTAGCAGATATAGAAAAGGAGACACATAATTCAAACTTTGTGTTCTAAGTGCAGAATTATGTCTGTAAAAAAAAGTGTTAGAAAAACTATAGCAAGAAGGGCACCTACAAGCCTCCACTGTTTCTGAGGTCTCTGGCTTTCTGCGCTTTCTGTGCTCCCTTCACAGAAGTAATGCTCTCAACTTTGTTGTAACTCTTTGCTACTCTCTGATGTGGAAAAAATCTTATTAAAATGTATTTCTACTATTGTCCTTGAAGTGTGTGAAATCTGTGACTTAGCAATTATGTTCATAAAAATAACACGTAGGCATTCCATACTGAAGAAGATATAAGGGAAAGCTGGATAATTTACAGACATTTATCAGTCCTTATATAAAATATGATCTGGTGTTCAGAGTAAATAACAAGTAAAAAAAAAAAGAGTAAGAAACAGGAAAATGTTCTTGATATCCTTCCTTATAGGAAAAGTGAGTGTATATATATAAAAACATTCAATTTTATACAGATAAAATCCAGAAATAATAAGTTGAAATAACTTCCATGGGGCAGATGTTTTGATCGCTTGAAAGCTTGGACAGTCTAGGGCATATATTCTCCCCTGAAATGGGAGCTACGTGCCTTGGGTGATGTCACCAGTGACTAGTAGCCACCGCAGTGTAATGCAGTGTAAACAAACACTGACAGGAAATAAATGTGGGTAGAGCAAGGGTCTAGAAGCATGCATACCTTCTAGAAAAGTATCGCACCTTTTCATGCCAGTGATTTGATTTTTTTGTGTTTAAGTAAGAAAGGGGACAGAGCATAGCCCGGTTTCTGTGGCAGTGTCTTTCCTTAATGGATTTCCTTCTTGGCAGCCTCTGTAACATTGAGAAGTAAGAGTCTCTTTGCTCTTGCTGCAGTTATTGGTTGCTTCCCCAGACTGACAAGCTTGTCTGTGGAACTGCTAAAAGGAAAGTTTCGAGTTACCAGAATTAGGCAAGCCCACTGAGGAGCTGGAGCTGGAGGAGGAGGAGGAGGAGGAAGAGGAGGAGGAGGAACAGAAGGAGGAACAGGAGGAAGAGGAGGAGGCACAGCAGCAAAAGAAGCAGTGCTTTTAAGCACTGCAGCAGCTGCTCCTCTGATTGGCTGGATAGTTGTTCAGCTGCTTCTCTGGAACAAAAGGTCAAAGTGGACTGCAGTGTAAATGTAGAGAGGCAACCGATAAAATAGCATTGCTTGAAGAAGTTTGGAGTCTGAGAACAGCAGTATGCTGGCTAACTGCAGAAAGTGGCTTCTCCAGCTGTGAGGTGCAGCCTCACGTCCCAAGCCCATCTTAGCCACTGTAAGAAGACGTTCACTATACAGCGGGTCACACTTGCATGGAAGAAACTGTGAGGATCCCTGGCAAATTCATGTGCAACAATGGCTTGTGAAATCATACCTCCGCAAAGGTAGTATTTTTCTCCTTTTTCTTTTTATTCTAGTCTCTATTTTCTGAGTAACATAAAGCCACTTTTATTAACATGCTGCAGATTGTATAGGGTCTATTGTACAGGATCTTCTTCTCCAAAACCAGAAAAGAAAAAATACTGTCCTGTTTCCTTCATTTATACCCAATTTCTTATCTGTTTCACATGATTATTTAGTTATCTCTTTCCTTCAATGAAAATAAAGGAAATATCTTTGAAAACTATAGAGAAACAGAAAATGGAGAATTTATTGAGCAGATTTATAATAAGATGGAATGGCTTCTTAACAACATTACAAAGCTGTGAAAAGCTCTAAACTAATTTTATAAGCTGTTTATAAAGCCAAAGATGATTTTAAAATGCATCTTAGGACCCCTCCCTTCTGGAGTTAAGATCTAGGCAAGCCTTTTCTATCAATCAGTACATTATAATCAATGGGCATAAACATTAAGGCTGATATTTCCCTAAGAATAATCCTAAATAGTTGAGATACACAAATAACACCTAAAAATTCAAACTGCTCTATGAGAATGATTGGGCACAAGATTCTACTTTGTCATTAATGATTATAATATGGATTGTGGAGGAATTATACCAAACCAGAAAGGTAAATTTAAACAAAAAGTCTTGTTTAAAAGAATCTTGCTAATAAATAGGTGAATAATGTCTCCTGGGAATGTTAAACGTAGAAGTCACTGGGAAAATGGGGTCCAGTCCTTCAATTTCATAACAGGAAAACTAAGGCATGAAGGAAGTCTCAGAGTTGCCCACAGTCACATCTTACAATTTTTTAAATTTTTTTCATCAATCATATTACCATTTTTCAACTACAACTGCTTTATTTGTGGTGGTATTTGCTTCCATATATATGCTTCCTTTAATTAAGAAAACGATGGTTTTATTGGTGAAAATGACTTTTAAAATCAAACAGTAATTATGGTTTATGTTTAAGATTGAAAAATCCTGGACAAAAATTAATTTCATTTTTAAAAACCATATCACCAATATTTTAGGGGATGGTCATATTTTAGCACTGAAAATATGTAAACAAGAATTTAGTTTTTTTATTTCAGAATGGTTCCTATAGATGTATAAATATGAGATAAACCAATGTAGTTTTTCTCTTACTATACTGACAAGTGCACTAACATGGGAACCTGATGTGCATACTCCAAGAATTCCTTTTCTAAAATTAATAACACAGGAAACAGAAAGTAGTTTACAGATTGATGTGAAATTTTTCTGATTTTAATTCAATGGAAATGTCCACATGCTTCACACTTCCAAGAGACAAAAATTAATGAATATATTTGGAGTCTCGATTTGAGACTTGTTTTTCTTATAATAACAAGAGTTCTTAAGGTCTTAAACAAGTTGTATTCTAGATAAGAAATAGTGGCTCTTGTTGAACTCTAATAAGCTATTCTGTGGTATAAAGCCCACTGATAAGAGAACAGATTTTAAAACTGCTGAAACACCTGATGAGAGCTAAAACAAAATAAGCATAATTTCCTCCAAAGGTATTTTGTGTTGTTGGTCCCTTACCAGTAAACCAAGGTAAGACAAATAATTTGAATTTTCATTCAAGAATACTGACCAGTGTATTCAGTTTCTCTACTTAGAATATGATTTCAATCTTCACTTCCAGCCTGTGTCTGTCTTTGATTATAAACCTCCTGAAGGCAAGGACCAGGTTTTTGTGGTTCTCTTCATTACAGATATCTTGTGAACTTGTCTTTATGCAAAAAACTTTCCAGTTCCATTATATAATTGTTTCTTCCAATCCCAATTCAGTTTCTCTGGCTAAAGATTTCAATGACCCTCTGGTAATGGTGTCTGTTGCCAGCTGCCCCCGCTGTTACTCTGTCCTGAAGCAAGAGGGTGGCAGATCTGGCAGTGTGGGAGCTGACGAATGGATGAACGCTTCGCTACATTTGTTTCAACAGAACTAAGGGCCAAGAAATGGAATTAATAGTGGATAAATAAAATAATAGCTTTATTATTTTTTTAAAGACTTTGTTTATGCATACAAGAGGGGTATAGGCCAGAGGTGCAAGGAAGGGGGAAGGGATATTGGTGAGAGGATTCACCAGAAACAGAGTGGAAAGTCAAACAAGCACATTGACTGAAATACACTGCTGAGGGGAGCAGCAGGCCAGACAGGAGAGGAGTCCTGCATCATGTGGGTCACCTCCCTAGCTGGGGATTGCACTAGTGCGGCAGTGGCTGCCAACAGCTTCAAAGTGCTGAGTCTTAGCTCTTGTGCTACTGAGGAGGTCCAAATAAGAGCTTTAAATACCAGTTTTACTATTATTATTATCTGTATTGAGCAGAAAGGTATTCTTTAGGTGCTTAAGAATTACCTGGGGAACTTATTTTTAAAATCATTCTTCCCACTACACTCTTCATCTGTATATATGCATCTGAATCTTGAATGGCAGGAAAAGTAACTGCATTTTAAGAAGCTTCCTAAAATCAAACCTGATATACATATGTCCACATATTCAGAGAAATACTCATCTAAACTTAATTTAATGATTATACCCACCATTCCCAAATAGTATATTTAGTATCATGACCTTATTTGATGCTTTATTTACTAGGGTGTCAGTGCTATCTATTTAAAAAATGTATTGTTTGAAATTTTCTCTATGCCCAGCACTATGTCCTGCAGTGATACTAAAGGAGTTAAGACAAGTTATGCTTCCGAGAGGTCATATGTGAGAATGCAGACACATACCAGACAGTTACAATACATGTGGGTTTAGTAATGGACAGTATGACTCGTATAATAATAGATATGAATAATATCACCCTGTATTTTATTTAACCTCATATCAAATTTCTGATCTTACTCAAAGTTATGTTTGTGCCTTAATGTCTACTTAGCGCTTATCATTTTCGTAAGTGACTTTTTAGCTTTTCTTTCTTAACATATTGTGAAAGCATGTAGATGATAAATTTGTTACTGCTAATCTATAAGTATGATGAGAATAACAGATGAGGTTGCAAACTAAGAATGGAATAATATACTTTGGTTTCCTGTAGTGTATTTTGTTCTCTGTTTATTACTGGGTGTAATTTGCAGACTTACTCCATGGTAGAGTAACTATTTAGAAACTCATGATTTTTAGAAAAAATTTTGCTGAGTCTGAAAACTCAATTCTTATAGTTCATTTCAAATGACTTAAAGGGGCTCATATATCTAGGGAGTTAGTTAAAATTACCCAATTATTTTTTAAAATGCTAAAATACATGTACTTCTTGTAATTAATGATAATACTCTATGCACTATAATTTTATATGGATATTCTTGCCATCTGGAAGTTTCCAAAAGGCAATGATGTCAGAAATAATTCAAGACACTGTATTAAATTAAAAATTGAAAGTTTTCTCAAGGGACTAAATTTACTTTGTCACTAATTACAGAAAATCTTTTTATCAGATACTAAACTTTTATATCTCATGTTCTTTGCATGTTCATATCCATGGCATTTTTTCCTTAGATTTTGTATATCTGAGGAAGGTAAAGATAATTAAGAGTCTTGAGTTTTTTATCTGTTGACAGAACTCTCAACTTTCATAGCAGTATTTTTATTTTTTAGATTGAATTCTAGTAGCTACTAACTCAATTTATACTTACCAAGAATAATGATGATGTATCCAATTAAAAGTACTACTAATTCAGGGGCCTCCCTGGTGGCACAGTGAGTTGAGTGCTGCACTGTGAAGCATCCGTTGTACAGCAGTGCAGTTTGATCCCAGGTCAGGTTGGGGACCCACATGGCACAGCAGAGCTCTCCTGCCTCACCCCCTGCTCCCCTCCCCACTATATTTCAGTCCATCTGCCTGTTCTGCTCCCCACTCTGTCTCTGGTGAACCCTCTCACCTCCTGAGACTCTGGCCTGTACCCCAGCTCTTGTATGCATAAATATTTTTTTTTTAAAAGCACTAATTCAATTCCTGTGGTTTTAGTGCATTAACATCTTCATCCTAATCACTTGTTAGGATACCATTCTTTCTTTGGTTTATTTACCAAGTGGGAAGCTAAGATTTATAATGTCTATGTAATTCCATTTTACATTTCTTTACTTAGCAAATTGTGATGTCTTGCATATTTTATGATGCTGAAGCACATCATAACTTCAAATTGCAGCATTTAATCTAGGACTTGAACTTCCTTATGGTTAATTCTTATAATTCCAGTTGCTTTTTGTAAAGAATACAAACAGCAACTCAGTTAATTTACATATATTGATAATCCAGCATCAGAAATTCTCACTGATACTTCTTATAAGCAGAACATATCTGGTCTTTCTAAGTGTGGGTCTTTCGAATATCCTTTTGCGTTTAAACAAGTAAACCTTGGTAACATGGAGGTAATAGGGGAGTTAACTAGGAACTACACAGGTCGTGATGGTCCTGCTTGTACGGCTTTTGTATGGTGTTAGGGAGCCCTCTGCTGCTGCTGCTGACACCTCAGTTAATCTATAAACACATAGGATTCCAGTTTGGTGGCACTCCCTGTACTCTCTCCATCCACAGTTTAAGAGGGAGTTCAAAGCTGTCTCACTTCAGGTCAGGGTTAATCCACATTGGTGTTTCTCATACTCTCCAGCACCACTCTTCTGGTCTGTACTTAGAAGTAACAGTAGTCATTGAGAACTATTCAAGATCTCTGCGGG
Organism: Galemys pyrenaicus; assembly: GCA_019455555.1. NCBI lineage: Eukaryota > Metazoa > Chordata > Mammalia > Eulipotyphla > Talpidae > Galemys > Galemys pyrenaicus. Next base: position 5,812,730 of record JAGFMF010011827.1, read on the forward strand.
CTCTACCTTATGCTTGCAGTACAGGTGGGGCCTAAATATTTGCTAATGACTCCAAACAAAGAAGACACTGTGAGCTAGTTTAGGATATTTTTAAATCGCACAGAGATTTCTCTGTCTAAGCCATTGAAAAAGTAGAGGTGTTAAGTATTCAGCACAGAAAAAGTGGGAAAGCAGTGGAAGGACAGTAACTTGCCATCAAAAAAATGCATCTGATTCTGACAGCTAGTGAGTTATTTGAATTTGAGCAAGCCATTTTCTATTACTTATGGAGGAAATTTTGAAGTTAAAGAATATGATTTTTCTTTGTTGATGATAACACTACCCAGATGTAGAGAGTATATATTTCTTTCATTTTGTTTTTTGTTGTTGTTGTTATTTTCAATTCTGAGAATGCAAGTGTGCTTAATACAGTTTAGCTGATCTTTAATAATTGCAATCTGTTTCACTGGATGAATATTAGCAAATGACAAAGAATGGTTTTAAATGCCATGGAATTTTAGAAGTTTATCCTATTTTTTCCTGTGATACTTAAATGTGTATGTGATGATCAGAATGAATTACCAGAGAAATTGTATAAAACCTTGAAATAACTATTCTTCTCTTAAGAACTTTTGATAACTTCATTGAACTATAATTCACATACCTTGAAACTCACCCACTTAAGTGTATGACTCAGTATAGTTTTAGTATATTCACAGAGTTGTGCATCCTTCACTATGACCAATTTTAGAATATTTTTATCACCTGAAAACAAAACCTGTATTCTTTTGCTGTCAATCCCTACTGTGGAATGAATGTTTGTGTACTCCCTCTGAATCATATGTTGAAGTTTTGATTCCCAGTGTGATGGATTTGGAGGTGGGACCTTTGGGAGGTGTCTAAGTTTGGCTGATCATGGGAATAGAACCCCCTTGATAGAGTTGATACCCTAATGAGATAGGAGCAGAGCTCCAGTGTGTGATTGCCTCCCCCACCCTACCCCGCACAAAACCCCTTCTCCTGTTTGTGAAAATCCAGCATGAAAGCAGCAGTATGCAGGCTAAGGAGAGCTCTCAGTAGAATCTGACCATGCTAGCTCCTTGATCTAGGGCTTCCAGTCTCTAGAACTGTAAGAAACTAACATTTCTGTTGCTCAAAGTATCCAATCTTGGTAGCTCCTTATAGCAGCCCAAACTGAAATACCTTACAAATTCCCTACCCCAGCTTTGGTAACCACTAGTCTCCTTCTGTCACGGCATTATAACCAGGTTTGGGTCATAATCCTGAAAGACACCATCCTGAAAGCCATCATCCTAAATCTTAAAATCTCGAAAAATTAAAATCCCTGGAGTTGAAAATTCTTAAAGTCACACTACTGAAAGATCAAAACCCCAAAAATACTATTTTGGAAGAAAAATTTTTAAAAAATCTTTAAGAATCATTTATTTACATTTTTAAAGGGGAATTTAAGAAGCATATAAAAGCATGACAATAACCCTTCATATTATAAAATTCAAATCAGGATACATTTTCCCATCTTCTGTGCTTTGCTGCTGTGTTGTGTTGGGTATCCGGAAATCCATTCCACACACACTCACACAGACCATGCTTGGCAGAAACAATACTGGTAGTAGAACAGCAGTACCTTGTGTGGCCTCATCCTACTTTGCACAGTTATTCTCAAACCATCCTGGAACTTCAGTGTCTTCTTCAGGCAAATGCAGCTTTAATTCATTAAACTCTTCTAGAATTTTGTCATCCAGAAGGAATGCTAATGCAGAGAAATGATTCAGTTTTGAATTGGAGTTTTGTAGTTGCCATATTGTATGGCCAATCCTCTTATCTGAATTTCCCACCATCTTCATTAGGCTAAATGGAAAAAAACACACTTTATTGATAACACCTTGAAATTCACTTTTTGAAGCCTTGATCACACCTAATTTCGAATCTTTCTCCCTTTGGGTATTTAATTGAAGGCCATCTTCTTCTGTAATGTCTACCAAGTTTTCAAATAAACACTTATAGAGGCTCCCATTTTTCCCGTTATTAATACATAAGTGAATAAATAAGATCTAGGATTTTCAGATCCAATAGGGACACGAATTATATATATTTGACAAAAAACAGTAGGAACTACTTTGGAAGTACTATCCATTATGCAAAGAGAAGTCTGATTTTTTCTGTGTTAGATTTACTGGTGAATACTAGAAGTCTATTCTTCGACAGTCAGATCCCTAACCAAGAATATTTAATGTGTTTTGTTACCCGAGGAACCTCTCTATCAGCCAGTGTCTTTGGTTCAGAAGGCTGCTGAGCTTGCTGAATTCTTTTTATTCTCTGTTGAACAGAGTCTTTGGAAAGCAAGCATGGTACTGTGTGTGAAGGAACAGAAGCAGTACATAACTAAAATTTTGGCAGGGAGACTTATATTTTTAACCTACATTTTAACTTCTTTTCAGCTTTCAGAATTTTGAACTTTCAGTATTGGAATTTGGGGGACTTTAGACTTTAGGGACTTAGATCTTTCATGTTGTGACTTTTGGTATTTTATACTTTTTGGATTTTGATCTCTTAGGATTTCAACATTCAGAACTATGGTTTCCAGGAGTTTGTTTTTCAGAATTGTGATTTGGACCAATTATAACCCTTGAATGAATATCATGAAGACAGATGTGGAAATTTATTTTAGTTCTTGCATAAGAAAAACATGTTAATGGGAAATAGTGGGGTTGAAGGCAGTAAGAACAAAGCCAAATGATGTCCTAGAAGCTGATTTTTTAAATTAAGATAAAGATATTAAAATACTGGGGTTGGGAGGGGCACAGAATACATTGTATAAAACCTTTAATATTTCTGATAGTGGATGTGGTTGATAATATTTGTAAAGGTATGAGCCCTTTACAACATTTACAATGTTGTAAATCAATGTTACCTCAATAAGAATTAAAAGAAAAAACAAAGAAAAAGACTTGGAGTCACAAAAATGTGATAACTTCTCATCAATTATAAGAATAAAAATCAGAAAACTTGAATTTAATAGAAATTAAAAACAAAGAACAGAACTGCTTTGCTCAGACTATAATGAATGAAAGTAAAAATGCACACAAAAAAGGGGGGCGTTACATACAAAAGTATTTTACTGTCAGTGAAATGATTAAGGAAAGAAGTGTAACTTAACTGTCTAGGTTAAAATAGTCCTTAAAACTAAAATTGGGAACCAAATACCAGTCAGAGAAGACATTGATATACTGTGTTGTATTTTTATAAGTAACTTTCCTTCATGTGAGCTCCTTGACTTAGCAAAAACTCAAGCACCTGCCTCTCTCCAGGTTCTGGTACCTGGCATGTACCTGCAGCTATCACCTCATATCTTCACTCCTGCTTTTCTTTTGGTTGAAACATCCACTCCCATCCATTTTCTCCTAATATTGCTTAAATTACATGCAAAATTTCACTCCCAATGTCACTCTCTGTACCACATCTCACCTAACTTGCAAGGCTGCATAGTGCTTCCACATCTAGAACTCTGACTTCAAACAGACCTGGATTTGAATCTGAGCCATGCCTGGCTTTATGGCCTTCATCCAGTTCATTAACCTTTCTGAGACTTGTTTTTCTTATCTTAAAAAGTCTGGTTCATAAACCCTTCTTCTCACTGTCTTTGAGGATTGCATGAGATCTTATATATAAAGTTCTCAGCCCAAAGCATGGCTTCTTGTGGTGAGCCCTAAAGGGTAGCCATGTAACCCTTATTCCTAGTAATTATCAAATTTCAAGTTTTTGTTTCTTTGCCTAGCACATAAATTCTGTTAGCCTGTGTATCTCTAGCACCTAGCAAAGGCTCTAAGAAGTTAGTGGAAACTGAGAAAATGCCGAAAAGCTCTTTCACATGGCTATGAAAGTTCCCAAAGACCAGGCTGAGGTAAACATCAAGTCTTCATATACTTGATAGTTGCTCGTCATCCTAAAATCCAGTGTGATGGTGTGCTAATGTAGAAACAAACACTTGATTCATTTCTTCTCTGACAAGAGGGTTTGTCGGGGAGGAAGACAACAGGACAATTTGCGTTGCTTTCTGTACATTTCTGTCTTCTTTAAGAAATCCATATTCAGAGATATATTAGCAAACCATTAAAATGTTGTTTAAAAAAAGTAGTTATTGAAACTTGTTAGTAAATATAATTTTCTATTTCCTTCCCCCTGCTGTAGGTATGCCCAGTTCTCTGATTTTGATTTTGTTCCTGTAACTAGATTTGAAAATATTTTAACTTACTAATGTTATAAAAATATTTTCCTGTCAACTAATGTCAGACTCCCTTAAAAGAAAGGTACTATATTTACATTTTAAAGTACTAGTTGCCTAAGGCAATTTTCATAAGTCTGTAATGACTGTAAATATTACTTTTCTGAACAAGAATCTCAAAGATAAATGAAAGTTTCTAGCTGCCTTAAAAACAGTTTTGTAACTAAACCAAAACGTCTTTAAGCCCCAAACAACCTTTGGGTTTGCAGTGAGTTGAAATAAATTTCTTTTCCTGATTTCAAGCCAGAACAAACAGATACAGTGTGTGGCAAGGCCATATGTAAACATTACCTTGCCTGAACATATCCTTTCCAGGGTTCTGTGCACACTACAGAAAGCACGATGTTTACATTACTGGCACGTGGCACAACTTCTACCTCTGATTGTACAGTTGGAGGAAAGAAATATTTTCTTTAAGGATGGGAAAAACCCATGGCACAGTTGTAGTTCCACTGAATTTTGAATTATAAGGGAGCAACTTAAAATTATCATAGCTAAGAATGCCTCTAGGCAAAGTTAATTTTGCAAATTACAAGCAATGCATGTTTTCAAAATATTTAATCAGATGGTAATGTTAGCATTCAGCCAAGTCATAGTGCTGATTTTATTCAACAGCCATTTAGTGCGCACCTGGAGTGTTCTTAGTACCTTCCTAAGTTCTGGTGGGTAAAGACTAATGCTGGGAGGCAAGCTTCAGAGCTCATGAACCTCAGGGTCCTCAGCAGAACACTTGCTTATGTCCATGAAAGTATCTCAGAGCCTGGAAGCAGCAGCTCCCTTTCTAGGGTGCTGTGCTGGTTTCCCAAAGTAGAACTGAAAGATGAAGCATTTACCAGGCAAAGAGGAGGAGGAAGCATTTAAGAGAACAGAACATCATGTGCAAATAGGGAGAATTATTGAAGTGCAGTGAGACATCCACAGAGGTGTGTTGGGCTTGTATTTGGGGGGACTTTGTGGGCCAGGTATAAACATGGATTTTCACTAAAAGCAATGGGAGGCTGAAGGGGCTTTTAAGTGGGGTAAATTAATGTGGTGAGAGTGTTAATAATAAATTGGTATGAGTGGTAGGGAAATAGAATATTGCTCTTATGAAAGACTAATGCAGTGGAAATGGGAAGGAGAGGTCAAATTCAAGAGGCTTTTTTTTTTTTAGATAGTATCAATACAAATGGTGATTGACTGACTAGATGTGGGGGTAAGTAATAAACTTCTTGAGGGAAAGAAGTTGGCTCATTAATGCAGCTTAAATGTTATAGTAGGAATGCAGATTCTATTCTGTGACTTCCAATTATTTCTTCTATCAGGATCTTCTGTGAAGTGTTATGTGAAGCCTCTTAGCTGTGCCAGACAATCAGCATGTGGCTATCATTCACTTTCCACCTTCTAACTGTGTGGAGAGACACAAAAGGGAAGAAGAAAAACACAACCCATTCCTCCCTGTTTAAAAACTTTATCCTCTTCCCTCACATGCACACATGCGCTCTCTCCAATTTCTTAAAGACTGAAAGCTGTGAATCAGAAAGGCATCCAGAGATGAAACTAGCTGAGTAGACAGGATTGGAATAGAATGAGATGTTCTTTTGTTCCATCCAAGTTAGAACAGTTCTTTGAATCTAAGATACAAAATGTAAGTGATAAAGAATTCCATAGTCATAAATAAGGCAGAATCCAAAGAGAACATGTATCTCTGACTCTCATCCTTGATAACATCCTGTGGTGCGATGAGAAAAAGAATATATTTCTTTACTTTGCTTTTATTGAGATAGTATTGGTCTACAATACTGTATATGATTTACAGGAAGAACTTCACACATTCACAAATATATATCACCCCACCATGCCAACCATCAAATGACCCATAGTCTTTCACCATAAACCAAGACTTCCCCTCCTCTCTTTCTCCTCACCCATCCCTTTTTCCCCCTCTAGAAGGCTACTTTCTGCAGTTATATTTCTAGGTTTGTTGTGGTTTAGTTTTGTCTGTTCTTGTTTTCTTTGTATTATACATCAGTAAAATCATCATATGATGATTTGTCATTCTTCTCACTTATTTCACTTGGCATTATCCTCTTTATCCATGTTGTCACAAATGGCAAGAGTTCATCTTGTTTTTATAGCTGAATAGTATTATGTGTTTGTGTGTGAGTATATATGTGTGAGAACACACACACACACACACACACGTAATATACCCTTCTGTTACTGGGCACTTAGATTTTTTCCATAACTTGACTATTATAAATAGTGCTGAAGTGAACATTGCATTTTTTGAATTAGTGTTTTTGTATTCTTTTGGGTAAATTCCAAAGAGTAGAATTACTGGATCATATGGCAGATTTGTCTTTAATATTTTGAAAATTTTCCATATTGTTCTCCATAGGAGCTAAGACAGAAAAGAATATTTTAAAGAGACTTGAAATAGTCACAATATGGGAAAAAAATCTAAATGTCATTGAAAGATGATCAGGTAAAAAAAATGTATATGTTATATAGATATATAATAGGATACTACTAAGTTATAAAAATAGATTAAATCTTACTATTTGGAACAATATGGATGAAGGAGATTATGCTAAATGAAATAAGTCAAATGAGGAAAGAAAAACATGTATTTCTCTCATATTAAAATAAAGAACATATGAACAAAAAAAAAACCTCAAATTCTGACAACATAATTGTTGATATCAGAGGGGAATAATGAATGGAAGGTGAGTAAAATTGGTAAAGGAGGTCACTTGTATGGTAGTGAATGAAAACTAGACTTTTGGTAGAAGTATAAAGTTTTACAGATGTTGAAATATAAAGTCATACACCTGAAACTTGTGCATGTCACAGACAAGCGTTACCCCAATAAAAAGAAAGAGCGAAAGACTTACTTAGAAATTCTCTTATCAACTTTCTCATTTACTCCATTTACCCCATTCTCATACTTCCTACTGAGCAAATGTAGACCCACTTCCTCTCTACTTTTCTTTGCCATCTGAACTCAACAAAATCTGTACTTCCTTGATCCAAGCTCATTCTTGCATTAGGGTTGAGAAAAGAAGTGTTTCCTCTCTTTCCTGTGAGAGCACTAATCTTAATAACATTCATTAAGTGTGCATTATATACATCAAACAAGGAAGATCTGTGTTTCGCATGTGTTCCAGAACAGCGCTTTTCAGCTGTGGGCCAGGAGCCAAGTTAGCCCACTGTGACAGTATTTTATGTAATTTTATATCAACAAATAGAAAATATCCAAAATAAAACTAATTCCGTGAAATGTGTGTCAGCTTTATCTATTTGTGTGCTATCTGATGGAATGTGTTTCTGACTGGATTATGGCTAAAAGTTTACAAAATACTGTATTTGGACTGCTTGATAGTTCATGTGAATGAATGGTTAGAACAGGCCTGAAAATCAAACCCCATTGTCTGCAGAGGAAATTAATCTACTGATATCTTAGCATTTCTACAAATGAATCTTCAGAACACAACCTTTTTGTAACATAGAGACCCAGTTATTAGGCAAGTGCTTACTTCTGAATTTGGAAAACTAAAGCTTTTTTAGTAGATATTAGTTTCCTTAGTAACAAAGTTCCACAAACAAGTAGCTTAGAGCTATGGTAAGTGTCTCAGAGTTCTAGAGACCGGAAGCCCTAAGTGCTGCAGAGTCACGCCCTGTGCCCCTGTGCCGGCACTGGAGGAGGATCTGTGTCTGACAGCTCCCCTAATGCCTGGTAGTTCCATGGCTTGTGCAGCACAGCTCCAGTGCTGACAAGTTATTCTCACTGTGTACATGTCTATCTGTGTCCACATTTTTTAGGAGATTGATCATAATGCATTAGGGTCTACTCTGATCGATCACTTTCATGTGATTATATCTACAGAGGGACTCTTTCTAAGTAAGACCCTATGCAGAGGTACTGGAGCATGAGAACTTCAACATATCTTCTTGAGGGGACAAAATTCAGCCATAAGAATACATTTCAGGGGCCTCCCTGGTGGTGCAATTGGTTAAGCAATGCACTATGAAGCAAACCCCAGCCACCACAGCCACTGCGGCAGGAGTCAGATCCCTGCTGCCGGCCAGGGAGGGGACCCACATGGCGCAACAGATCTCTCCAGCCTTACCAGCTGCTCCCCTCAGCAGTGTGTTTCAGTCCATCTGCCTGTTCTGTTCCCTATTCTGTCTCTGGTGACTGCTCTCACCACCTGCCCCTCCCCGCCCCCCTCCCCCACCCTGAACCTTTGGCCTGTATCCCAGTTTTTATATGCATAAATAAATAAATCTTTAAAAAAATACATTTCAAATTTCTACTAAGCAATGAGGAAAGTGGTAGAAATATTTCCTATATTATTGGAGGGAAAGTTCTAAATTTTTGGAAGTCTTTATCTGTTTGTTTTACTTCAAGAATACCACATCCTATGAAAACTTAGGTCTTTGCATTTACCGTTTGGTCAGGAAAAAAAAAATCTGTTTGCTCTTGATTTTTAATGACTTGGTTTTTTTTCTACTAACTAGAAATTGCGTTCTAAGTCACAAATTATAAACACCATAAACAAAACTGCCTGGATTTACAATAAAGAAATGTAAGTGAATCTATAAAAATATTCCTCCAAAGTTATAACTGCAAATACTTATCTATGAACTTATCTGCAAACTTCTATTTGTTTTTGCAAAAGACCTGGGAATTTCTTTTTTCATCATCATCTCTGAATGGGCCAAACCAAAAATTTGAGCAGCAAAACACTGACTGCCCAGTCACTCCCCTCAACCCTCTAGAAGGGTGTGGTGTGTAATGCTGGGACTGTGGATAAGTTAAAAATGCACAAGTGTGGCTCTTCATGCTTTGTAAAAGAACAAAAGAAAATGTACTAACTTCACTTACCTTATCATTTCCTAAGAAAATTAATCTAAGAAAATTCTTCCTCTTAACACATTCTGTTGCAACAAGGGAGGGAAACCTTTAATCCAAAAAAAAATGCTTAATGCCTTTAATTTTATCCCATCACTTGCCCCTCACTTCTTCCTTTTGCTCTTTGTTTCTTTAAGCCCCCAAAGAGGTTTCCCTAGTTACTTTTAATGAATGTGGCCTAATCCTTAGCATTTACCTATTTTTCTGTACTTCTCAGCACTCAAGGAACATGTAAACTATATTTTCTAACTCAAATCACTTGAAAATATATTTAAAGTGTGTAGCAAAATATGCATATTATGTTAATTGGGGAGGTAGCCAGCCACATTAACCACTTAGAAAATGGACTAATTGGAATGTTTATCAAGATGGTTCAAAGGGGAATTGAATAGAATGTGGTTGGATCCAGTAATGGAAGGTCCATTCTAGCTACCTCACTCTGGGAATTCTCCCAACAGTAGTTTTTCTTAGACATAAAAACATCTTGCTTTTCATGATTTCAATTAGCTTACCGTGTAATTAAAGTGATAGGCATGGAATTCTGTGACTTGAGTTTAGAAATTAGTTCAGTGCATGAAGAAATTGTAAGCCAGGGTCATTATTTATGTGCATTTATCCACGTGGATCTATATGAAAAATAAGTTAGATAGGATTTGCCAAAACCAAGTATCTGTGTTACTGCCTTCCTAAATTTCAGCATCTTAGATTTGTACTACCACTTGGTCCTATTTGATAAATATTCTTCAAACAGGCTATTGTTTTGAGAGACTATAATACCACATATCTGAGGACATTAAACACCTAATTGTCTTACATACATGGCATGATTGCCCAAATCTCTCACTGTATGTTTCAGGTTTTTTTTTTTAAAGCAAACTAATTGGCTGACTGCTAAAGTTTGGACATTATTCAAAGTCAGAAAACAGGAAATGATTAAAAGATGGGGTTTATACTAGTAACCAAGGAGGAAACTGAATAAATTCCAAGTTGTTACAGTGTGTCTTTGGCTTAATTTCATGACACACCCATTTTTACTCACAGTACATGTGAGTGAAATTTTTTTAATTAAAAGTGAAATCATGTTCACCACTTAAAATTTAGACAAAGTGTTATAACTCATTCAATATCATTTGACATGCCTAAGATTGACACAAAACCAGGAACAGCATAAGTAACCTCTATGAGTAGATACCTGAGGACTTGTCATAATAGTACAAAATCCATTTTGTGCAACTGTGTAGAAATGGTGATCTTTTCAACTGTTTTTTCATTCTGTTGTGCGAATTTTGTCAAAAAATTTTTTCTCAATTTCATTTGGAAGGATTGTCCTTGGTCATTTTCCCTTAAAATTGCCTTTAAAGTCAGTGCATTAAATGGACTTTTAAGAATTAACTGATTTAATCAATTGGAAAGCAGTACTTTAGTTTTCAAATCTTTCTTTGGCAAGAGGTTACTACTAAACCCTAGCTATGCAAGGATATTTTTATGAAAGGGGGAAAAGAAATATCAGAATATTTATTTTCAAATTATATTGCCCTTCTTTTCAAATTATAGATTGCTGCCCTGTTGAAAGCTGTTGATTAACTCTAATAGTGAATCTGTGTCTTTTTACTTATGTTGCAGTGCTTGTATTTTCTTTTTGGAAACACTTAAAACTGATAAAAATTTCAGGGACATATCTAAACTAAGAATTTATGCTTTCCTTTTTCATTAACTTATTTTTGCCAATGGAGCCTGAAAAAAAGTTTTTTATGATAAAAGCTTGTATCAAACTGCCAGTATTTTAATAATCACTTTTTAATTGCTATGAGGCATAGTGAATTGTGAATGGACTTTGACCAAAAGATAGGTGTAGAGTTGCTATAATCAAAAGCACAACATGGAGCTTACAAAGTCCACAATATCTTATTAAGGACTGCTGGAAATACAGACTCGCCATGACATGAATTTACTTCCCTGACCTTTTGATCCCCAGATATTCTGATAGGTTAAAATCAAAGGGAAGACAATAAACAGCAAAAACTAGACTAACTTGTATGCCACAAGAGTTTACACATCGCCAGCCTGAGGGACCTGCATGGACTGTCCCTTCTGCACCTGCTCTCTTCAGTGATGGCAAGCAGCCTGGAGGAGATTGTGAGGATGTAAGATAAAGTAGAGCCCCTGCTCCTACCTGGCTGGTGATGAATGTGTAAGAAAGAAAAGATGTCAAGAAAATTTTGACTGTGAATGCCTCTGCTGTAAGGAAATCGGGCACACCTACACAAAAGAGTTGGCCAAAACTCATGATCAGCTGTGATCAGAACCCTGCACCATCTAAAAATCTCCCTAGAGCACTTCTAAATTCTAACAAAACCATATTGCTAGTTGAATGTTAACGGAAGTACCCTAGATCAAGTGTGTTCATTTTTGTTTTGTTAGGTTACCAACTTAAGAATATGTTCTGGGCAAGGAAGTATTTAGCCAATGCCCATTTTACAACACAAGGAACAATTTTCCTATAACAAAATCTTCATAGGTGTTTCATTGTGGCTTTTTGCATAGTGTTGGCCAGAATTAGCACTTTTTAACACTGAATCCTTTATTAGGAAACATCCAATGCTAACATTTTTATGACTTTAATATTTCCTAGAAATAATTTGAGTGCAGTGTTTAACTTGTAACTGTCAGCTACACTTACCAGGTTGGCTGATAGTAACCTCCAATAATAGCACTGCTCTAGGTGGTTATTTCCCACGTATTGTCACCTCTCACTTTTTAGCTTTACTGTTAACTACAGGCCCTCCCTGGCATGCTACAGTCAACAATAAAACTGATCCATCACTTACCCCTCACTTGAGAGAAATAGCACAATAAATTACTAACAATACATTCTTTGGCGACACAGATCTCAGAAGAGCCAAGCAGTGAAACTGATACCAAATAAGAGAATGAAAACAGTATGTTGTATATTTTTTATGCCACCTTCCAATCAGAACGTTAAGACTTTTTCAACTTGTAAAGCGTGCGTGTCTGTGGGTTCGCATGCATGCGTGCATGTATGTTTTACACTATAACTTTGTAATGCAATTTTGTTGGTTGTCAGTGTAATATTACCAGTTGAACCAAATGTTCTCTTTTCATCATTGATGACTATGAAAAATGAAAAAAGAAAACACTGAATTGCTTCCTCAGTAGTGGTGTACACACCAAGTTATGTACAAGATTAACCATAAATGTACAGATAGAACTATAGATTTTTAATTTTATCAAATTATTTTCTATATTTATCTGCTAATTATATTCATAATTAATATAGATTCTTATTTTTTCATATGCTGAGGTCACTGACTACTTCAGTTAAAATCTTATCATAGTATATACTCAAAGTTCAAAGACCACTCTAGAGGACATAAGAGAGAGAAAATTATTCTATGCTTTGGAGTCAGAAGGAAAAAAACAGGTTACAGAAAGGAAAAATATTTTATTATAGTATGTATTGTGTATGCTAAGAATTAAGTCATTTTTGTAATAAGCTTCTTGTGACTTCTGTGTCGAGAAGCTTATTTTTATAATCTTGCTTATTTCCATTTGTGTCATCCACACCAGTTAATATTTAGAGTTACTACAGCAGGCAAAGTGCATGGGTGTTGCTTACTGGTGTGTTTTCATAGTTAGGGCCTCATTGCTAAGTGGCTCACACTTAATATTTTGTTGACTGTTTCCTAGTTTCATCATCATGTTAATAAGCTGCAATTAACTTTATTGAGATAATTGAGTATGTAATCATTTTAAGAGTTTATGTGTAATATGTGAATACTTGAATTGAGCTCATAGAATAAAGTAGTAAAAAGCTTCCTCTTGAAAAGTGAGGTGTATTACTTTCACCTTAGGTTAATCTAGAGAATATCTCTCTTAATAGCCTTCCTTGAAGAAGTAATTGGCTTTGGCATAGTCCAAGGTAAAGTATGTTTTATTAAAATATTACTCCATGTGACTTTAGCGCTTTCATCTCAAAACAAAATATGTGATAAGCGAGCAGAGTTTTAGTAAAATTGTTACAATAGTAATAGAAATTATAGTAACTCAAAATGTATTTTCCTTTTAGTTCACAAGAAGATGAAAGACCTCTGTCACCTTTCTATTTGAGGTATTTATTTGATTTTACTTGATCTATTATTGGGAATGCAAGAGGGTTAAGTCTTCTTTGTGGAATTTTTGCTTAGTTTTTTCCCAATAAAATATTCTATCTACATTGTAGCCAGAGTAAGCTTACTAGAATCCCTCAATATATTGTCTGTGTTGTATTTTCCACTTCTGGTTTAAGAATCTTAAAACAGTTTTCAGTAGTTGAAGGGACTAAACTAAGGTACTTGGTTTTAAATTCAGAATTATCAAGATACCTTTTTTTTTTTCAAGATACCCATTTTAATTTCTAATACTGTATAATGGTTAGATTATAACATAATTTTAAAAAATCTCCATTCTCTATATTTAAGGAGAGGGGGAAAAGGATGGGAACAAAAGCGCTCACTTGCCAAGAAGCCTCAGGTTATGTTAAATCATTCTCTATGCAGTTGTGTGCTATAGCACTATTTGGCAAATTTTTGGAGTTCATGATTATTTTCCAAAGGTTATTAAAAAGCCAGAAAAACAACAGATAAGGTTAGTACACAAAATTCAAAGTAGATGTTAGATGAGATCACTTCTCTCTAGTGACTAAAATGTTGCTGTTCTTATGTGATTTTAAGTGAATACTCCAACTTAGAAATAACCTAAAAACATTTTTCGTACTGCATTCTTTCCTCACTACCCACTCACTTCAAGGCTCCTAGAAAGTATATTTGAAAATAACATTAACTGTGTAAATTAATGTCAGAATTACTCAAGTTTTTATAATCTTTCCTCAATTTTGAGAAATTTCCACTTTTTAAAAAGTAATAAAGATATGTGATATATAATTTATTTTTAATATTATTTGTTGTAGTAGACCCAAGATTTAGATTTGAATTCAACTACAAAGAGTTCAAAAATGTATCACAGCACTTCAGGCTCAGTGAAGTAACTATTCTTGGGTCTGTTCTGCCCATTAGTGACTTGGAGCTTATTGCATAATCTTTGTGGCAAGAGAGAGAACGTTTGAGGTTTCAGTTTGAGACAACATGGTAGTCCATTTGATTCATCCTGGTTTCCTGCCAACTCAAGCAGCATATTCCGACTTGTTGGCTCTCTCAACAGTGCAATTACTGTAAACACATGAGGATATTGTTGCTGACTACATGGTGACATTATGTAAATACAGTCATATCAAACAAATAATTATCATATATTTATGGAAATTCAGCGTTATGCAGTACAAAGGATTAGAGCTCAGGATCATGCCAATTTTTGACAACTATTCCTCTGAATGTCTTATTTTTATTACTCTGGGTAACAGTCTGTGTTTTACATAGTATTGGATTTTATTTCAGTTTGGCTATTATTTTAAAAAGCAATCAAGGAAAACTGGTTCTTAAGTCATTAAGACATATAATTGAGTTTTGTAGGATAAAACTTGATATAATTATGTAAACTATAATACTTGACTAATAATGTAATCTTTATCTGTAGTTACAAAAATTTGAAAAAGAAAACCTACATTTACTTAATTCTCAATAAAAGTTATTTGACCTATCAATGTTAAAAGTCTTAAAGGGGCCTCCCTGGTGGTGTAGGGGTTAAATATTAATGCTATCACTTGATCCAGGCCTGGGAGCTAGCCCACATGGCACAGCAGACATCTCCTGTCTTGCCTGCTGCTCCCCTGAATTTCAGTTCATCCACTACTTGTTCTGCTCCCCACTCTATCTCTGGTTACTCCTTTCACCCCACACCTCTGGCCTATACCCCAGTTCTTCTATGCATAAATAAATAAATCTTTTTAAAAAAGTCTTAAAAACTGAAATAGGAAAAAGAATGAACATACATACTAGCCTACATTTATAACAGAGGTAAAGTTGAAGAAAATGTAAGTTACCAGCAGGCATTCTCTTCATATGGTAGAAATTTAAATTAAGTAAATCTATTTCATAAGTGCATTTAGCTTGAATGTTTACCCTGAAATTGACATTTCAAATGTAGTTTTTTTCTGAAGAACACTATATGATATATGAACCAATTTCTTTATTAAGTATTCATGACTAGTCTGATATAAACTATTTTGTCATTCTTGCATATAGAATTCAGGTAAAAGAATATACCATTGTTAATTATGGTTAAGTTTCTCTAGATTTTCTAGAATATAGAAACATGACATACCCTCTCAATTTAATTTATAGATTTGGTTTTTGCACTACCTCTAATAAGAGAAAATGCATGCTAAAAGTTTTAAATAGGCTTCGGTAGCTTCCTTGTCTTCCATTCCTTTCCCTCCTGCTTTTTTACTTAAGATCCTTCTGCTTTGTATTCAAGAAACAGAAATTATTAAAAAACTCATGAATTTTCCTATTTTTTATTAGCATAATGAAACACTGAATTGACACTTTTAAATATAAAATAACACTGACTGAGCGTTTAAAAGTAAAAAATTATTACAGGGAGTTGCAAATGATATCTTCCCTGATTAGCAATATTAACTGTTGAATGTTGGGTGTTACGTTTTGACAGTGCAGTCTGGTCGCACCTCTCTGCGGTGAGGCCGGATAGGTCCAGTTAAGAGATTCAAGATGGAGCGCCTAGGGTGGGTCTTTACCAGAAGTAGGTCCAGGTATAAGCAGCCAGCAGAGGGGACCAGGGTGGGATAACTAGCCACTGGTGGGAATTTGATTTGTTGGTTTATTCTTAAAAACCTGTGTGAACTAGAGTGGCGAAACTCAGGGATGCCAGTCTTGGAGGGGGCGGTCTTCAAGGGAAACCAAATCAGAACGAGAATTTAAGAACAAAATCAGGACTTTTATAGAGGAATAGGTGATCCATACAGGAATTGGATGCAGGCGATCAGACAGGCATCCAAGTACTAGAATGAAGACAAGGTAGCCTTAGAATGAAAAGAATGAGCCTGTGTCTGGGGTGGAGGTTATAAATGAGAGCTTTTGGGAGACTTCGCTATACTAGTGAAGGTTCCGGGACCTTCCTGAAGGGGAAGGCAGATTCGGCTTAGGAACAGGGAAAACCAGACAGGCCAATTCATTCACTGCTTTGCCTCACTTTTCACCTTGTAGAATTTCAGTTTCTATGATTGTGAATTTTGCTCTTTTTTTAAAGATTTATTTACTTATGCATATAAGAGCTGGGGTACAGGCTAGAAGTATTGGAGGGTGGGGTAGGAGGAGTCACCAGACACAGAATAGGGAGGAGAACAGGCAGATCCACTGAAATACACTGCTGAGGGGAACAGCGGGCCAGACAGGAGAGGTCTGCTGTGCCGTGTGGGTCACCTTCCTGGCTGGGGATCAAATGTGCTGCAGTGGCCATGGACAGCTTCATAGTGATGCAACTTAGCCCCTTGCACCACCAGGGAGGCCCCTGAATCTCCTTTTTAACAGTTATAGCTGAATGATATGCTCTACTGCACATGTTCTACTACACATTTCAATTCCTTCCATCCTTTCTGTAGGAAGGTAGGACTGTTAGAAAGAGACAAATTCCCATTTTACATTAAACATCTTCTGTGGTAAAAACATCTCTCATGTCAGTAGTTCTCCAACCTAACTTAACTCACCACAGAGCATTTTTGCAAAGGGAAGAAATAGTAACTACAAACCTACACCTGCCTCCATCCCATGTGGCAAATTTATTGCAGTTTTGTAGTAGCTCAAACAGTGAGTGTCATGCTCCCCAGATACTCATTAGAAATCTGTCCTGTTGAAGTGATTAAGGAAATGAAAGGGAAGTACAGGGTATGCCACGCCCTTAGTGACAGTGCCCACAAATAAACATGAACTTCAGACTTAAGGTGAAGAACTTTCTTGGCCATATCCCAGCCCTTTTCTAGCAGGAATCCCAAGAAAGGAGCCTGTAGGGTAAATAAAGATTGTTTAGGCTTTTGCGCCTTTGGCCTCTGTGGCTCTCAGCTGCATAAATGTAGGAGGCACTTGGGAGTGTGGGCTCGGGGCACACATGCCTGATGGTGGACACCTGGAGTATAGTGTGGGCACGTGTAATGGGCACGCCTGAACTGAGAGACAGTATAAGAGGGCAACAGAGGATGGTGCAGCAGAGAAGAGCTAGGAGAGAACACCAGAAAGTTCAGAGAGAGTAAAGATTTACTGGGAGCTGGGAATCCTGCCAGCTTCCTGGCCTCCCAACCCTCTGCCTGTCCTGCATCTGGTTGCTTCACTACAAGTGACCTAGAAAGATCATTAAAAGCCTAGAAAAGTCCACTGAAGGCTCCAAGACTCTCCCTTACATATCTGCCCAGATGCATAGAGAACCTGCCCTGTGCATTGCTGGCAAAACAGAGCCCCTACCTCAATTGCTCATAGAAGAATTGAATGAGTTCCTTGGTGTTCTGTGCCATGCTCAACAAGTTACCTAAATTCTCTTGCCTGAAATCCAATTGGATCTGTTGCTTTTTCTGTCTGTCTGAGTCTTCAGTGTCTGCAAGCCAAGGCTTTGATTTCTATAGTTAGTTACACTAGGACTGAGTTTCTTTATCTCTACTTTCTATTCTTCCCAATCCCTCCATGCCTTCTTCTCACCTACACTATCTTCATTTCCCTTATGACCACGGCCAGTTCTTATCCTCATCCTATCCCATCGGATTTTGACCCTTGGATTCCTTCTTCTTTAGACACTACTCTATTGCACATATACATTTCTAGATCTAGAACACTATTTTTTTTTTGCCTGATATTTATCAAAATCCTGTGTGCTTCAGGGGCTGTGTACCTATAGCTAGTCTTGTTCACTGGATTCAGACAACTCACCTGGCCTCTGAATGATGCGCCTTGCTTTACATTTGTTAACAACTGCACTGATCTTTCTGTGCTTTTCCTTCCTCATTTTGTGTTCCCCCACACCCTGAAATTGACAGTCTCTATTAATTACATTTATTTATTTACCATGCATATTAAAGTTAAATTATTTTAGCATATTTGAAATTGCTTAGAGTCAGTTTCAGGATTTCATATATTTTGTAATTTTCTTGAATCAGGAACTTGAAATAAATATAATCCCAAATTAGTTGTTTTGCATACAAGCTAAGCAAAAAAAAGTTAATAAAGAATTTGAATAGACACATCTCCAAAGAAAATACACATATATCAATAAGAACATGAAATGATGTTCAAAGTCATTATTTATCAAGGAAATGCAAATCAAAAATCATCATTTATCAAGGAAGTGCTGTATCACCTCAAACCACTAGGATGGTCTAGCAAAAATATAAGTTCATATTGGAAAAGATGGAGAAAGATTAAAACACTTATGTTGTACTACAATGTAAAATGGTGCAGCCTCGAGGGAAAATAATATGGTCATTTCTCAAAAATTTAAACATAGAATTACCATTTGATCCAACTATCCCACTCTTAGCATATACTCTAAAGAATTAAATTTATACCCACGTTCATTGTAGCTTTATTTGTAATAGCCAAAAGGTGGAAATCAGGAGCCACTGTAGGGTAAATGGAAAAGTTCTCAGGCTTTTCCACCCTCTCGCCATTGATGTGATGGACACCTGAGGTCCTGCATGCATGCCTAAGTGAGCATGCGCAAGTGAGTGCACCTGGTTAAGACATACGAGTAGTGTCATGGGGATGCAAGAAAAAGACAAGCAGAAAAGAGAGGGGAGAAACAGAAGCAGCAGTAGCAGAGGCACGAGAGGCTAGAGAACCCAGAGAGTGAAGATGCGTGGGGGCCTAGGAGGCCTGCCAGCCTCCTGACCCCCCCTGAGCCCCACTGCCTGCTGTGTACCTGGTCGATTCTGATACAAACAGCAATAAAATCCTGAAAAAGCCACCAAGGGCTCCAGGACCCCTCCTTGACCCGCCTGCTCGAAATCACCGAGAAGCTGCTCTATGCCCTTCCCAGCACTACACCCACCAACAGATGAGTAAATAAAACACAACAAAAATACACAGTACGGTGCAGCTTTTGACACATACTATAGCATGGATGACCCTTGAGGGTATTTATGCTAAGTGAAGCCACATACAATGATTCTACTTACATGATGTAGTGCCAGGAGGACACAGGGCAGGTTCTCTGTGATCCATGCAGACCAGTAAGGAGAAGCTCTGGAGCCCTTGGTCGCATTTCCAGGCTTTTATTACTCTTTACATCAGAGGTGACCAGGTACACAACAGGCAGGGGTGCCAGGGCCAGGAGGCTGGTAGGCATCTTAGCCCCCGGCAAATCTGCACTCTCTGGGATGCTTCTGCACGTCTCTATTGCTACTCCTGCGCATGCTGTCTCTCCCAGGTGTGCTCACTTGCGCTTGCCCACACTCTACCTAAGGTGCTGTCAGCAGGCATGCGTGCAGGACAGCAGGTGTCTGTCATTGACTCTAATGGTGGGAGGGTGGAAAAGCTGATAACCTTCATTTACTCTACAGTCTACCCCCTCAGGGTTTTCCACCATACAAACTATACGTTAAGTTTTCCTGGGCAAAAATGAACACTGCAGCCATGACACACAAAAGTAAACACGACGCAACACAATATAGCAATGCAATATAATACAACGGAATACAAATAAGCCTAGGCAGGGCACGAACCTAGGGCAAAAGACAAGATTATTGGCACCAGCAGATGAACCACCATGTCTGCTGCCAAAGGCACTGCTCATACAAAGAAACCATTCACGGCATCTGCCATCACACGCCAGGAGCCTACAGGCTTCCTTCTCCAGCTATGGGCTCAACCACAAGCCACACATTGCACCCACCCCCAGAATACGCTCACTCATGGGACTGGCAATACTATACTCTGGGGTAATCACCCAATCCCCAGGCCATCACTCCAACACTCGACTTCCACAGCCACCGATGACTCACAGACCCCTGCACTCAGGCCAACCCTGTGCACATGGGTCGGGGATCGTGGATACAAGCTCCACATGCGGCCCCTCTTGGGTCCCCTCTTCGACCATGGGCTCCACCACAAGCCAAGGTCCCCTACCCCCGTCTCCCAAGGTGCTGCCTCAGCTCCTCACCCTCACTCAGCAGCAAACAGCATCACCCACAGGTGATTTTAAGAGACTCACTGGCTTTAACAGATTTAGGCTGCTTACCAGCTGCTCAGGGCTTCCCAATCTCAGCACCAGCTTTTGCCTTCTCTAAGAGACAGGAGAGGTCTGCTGCACCAGGAGGGTCCCCTTCCTGGCCGGAGATCGAACTTGCACTGTTGTGCTGCGGATGTTTCACAATGCAGTGCTCAACCCGCTGTGCCACAGGGGAGGCCCAGTAATTGAAGTTCTAAAGAATTTCAGTTATAAGTACTTAGAGCCCTGTCGTCCACCAGCCACTTCAGAATTGCTGGTGTATTTGTGAGCTTTGGAGAATTTCAGCTTCTCCTTCCCTAGACCTGGACCTGCTAAATTGGAATCCATGTTGTAGTGGCAGGAAGGGCGTCACAGAAGCAAGGTTCGGGATGGCTCTTAGCAGATGGGTCAAGGAAGGAGAGTCTTGCAGCCCTCGGTGGCTTTTCCTGCTTTTCATTGTCAGAGGTGGCATCAGGTACATGGCAGGCATGGGTGCTGGGGGGGCCGGGAGGCTAGCAGGCCTCCCAGCCCCCGCGCATCTCACCCTCTCGGCTTTCTACTGCTGCTGCTCGTCAGTACTGTTGGTCCTGGCGTCCTCATGACGCCGCCCATTTAAGCCCGTGTCCAACTCAGGTGCGCCCACTTGCGCATGCCCACCCTGGAATGCTCCCAGCACCGCAGGTGTCCATCATCACAGTGGTGGGAGGGTGGAAAGACCTGATTTCTCTAACCCTACACATGTGTAAATGAATCCAAGTCAATTCTGATGCACACTGAAGCTTGAGAAATATTTATTAAAGTAAATACTCTCCAAATCTGGTTTTTTGCTGTTTCCTTGTCTCTTTCCTCCTCACCTTTCTTTTTTCTTGTACACACCCAAAAAAGACACATAAAAATAATCAGTTTGGTTTTTTGATTTTAGGGCAACTATATAGTACTTTTGCTTTTTACTTTATACAGTGGATTTTATATTTTATGAGGTGATGTTAATTTACATCATTGTTTGTATTTTAGATATTGGCCTCTCCCCAACCCCACTTTCTGTTGATGTTTTAAAAGGCAAAAAGAAGTTCAGTTCAAGTGTGTAGACAGGAGAAGAAATACATCTCTCTTCTTGGGATGGCTTGGGAGACTAAATAGCTCATTATACTTATATACCTTTGGCATTTTTCTTTTTTAAATATCTAGCAGATGTACATTCTTTTCCTTCTTCTAGGTTCCTCCCAGGTTCCTCTCAAGTTATTATTCACGGCAGTCCCTGCTGTCCAAACCCAAGGTTGTATAATTGCATTGAGAAGTGGAGTACAGGAGTTAATTATACAGTGTTGAATTTACAGAGGGTGAGCCACAAAGCTTCAAAAGCAGGGACTGCCTGTTCCAATTAAGGACAGAAAGCAGGCAAAGGATTTATTGTTGGTTATGTAACCTGGGAACCACTATGAATAACAAGCATTGTGAGGCAGAAGAGAAATGGTTGTGATTAAAAGCAAACTAAAATACCTAAGCCCAGACCTTCATATACAAGGATGATTCTAGTGAGTAATGGACCGAAAATCTAGTGTAGTGATTAAGAACATAGACTCTTGGCTAAACCTTTCTCTTAAAAAAAAAAAAAAGCTTTTATTTATTCACATAGAAGAACTGGAATGTAGACCAGAGTGTGAGGATGGCAGGAGTGGGGGGGTGATGAGAGAATTCACCAGATGTAGAGTGGGAAAATGAACAGGTGGATTTTGTGGAAATATACTGCTGAGGGGAGCAGTAGGGAGACAGGAGAGGTCTGCTGCACCATATGTGGTCACCTCCCTGACCAGGGATCCAACTCAGGTGGTTGCAGTGATGGAGCTGAGACTTAACCCGTAGGGAGGAGCTGAGCTAATCCTTTCTTGATTTAAATCCCAGCTCATATATTTCCTGGTTCTATGACTATAGACAAGTTACTTAAATTCTCTAGTCTTTTATTCTGAAAATAGGGAAAAGAAAACAATAGTAACTATATCACAGAGTTATTGTAAGCAGAAAATAAGAAACTTAAAGAAAATACTACAATGTCTAAAACATAATAAACACTCATTAAATATTAGGTTGTAGTATTCATCCATTTACTTAGAATGTATTATTCATTCATTTATTCCTTTAGTGTGATTCTTCTCGTGAGTTTACCTTGTGCACAATGGCATTCTTTTAAATGTTTTTTCTGGGATTTGGCTCTGGTCCATGGCCATGATGAAGTGCTGCAGCTTTAGCTAGAGGAAATTCTCCAGCGCTAAAAAGTGTGTCTGTTCACCCCTCTGAAATAATACATCCTATGATAGGTGTGATGGTGATGGTAGTGGTAAGGGATGTAATGAAAGAAAATGAGAAATATGGTACAATTCCTTGAGGCACTTAGTTTTGAATTGCAAGCGATAAGATATACCCATGCTTGGGGGAAAGGCCAGGAGATGATTCCAGCACATGTTCATATGTTAAAAATTAAATAGTATTGATATCTAGATGGGAAGTCAAGAATGACAGAAAGGCAACTATCAGTGTTGGTCACTATCAGCTTTTATTCAGGTATCTTCTACAAAGAAGAAGAAAAAAGAATATTAGGCAAAACTATCATTTGAAATACACTAAAGATTTTTGTAATTTTTTTTTAAGTATAGTTACTTTTGGATCTTGATCTAGAAATGGACAAAGCACTAAAGGGCAGAATGTGGAAAAGTACTGCCATGGACAGGGTTAAAATAGCTGCCAGCCTCAACCTCACTGTGGTTATATGAACACAGAGTACCAGCAAGAGGGACAGAGTTTCAAAGGGTGCTGTCAGATTGTGTTTTGTAATTTTTCATCATTCTACCTTATGCCGACTGCCTTTTAATATTTTTAAAGGAATTTCGGCTTTAGAGAAAATAGAAAAAATCGGGGTTATTTATAAATGCTCCGCAAATTTAGGTAATTAGATGAAGCTATTAGAACTGGAGGTGTTTTTCATCTTGAGGAATTTATGAAGAAAAGGTGGCTAAGAAAAAAATAGCTTAGAAATTGAAAGCAATGTTGGTTCCCCATTTCCAATTTCCTTTGGTCCCTCTGCTCTCTGTACATTCAGAGCCAGGTTAGAAAAATGCTTCTGTATGCTGTCCTGGAGAATGGGGTGGTGCGGAGAGTATTCATCCCAGGCCAGAAGAAGGAATGGATAGGTTGGTAGTGAGGAGCAGCAATTGCATTAATATGTGGGAAAATGAAAAGACTGAGTGAAATCTGTAGCAATCGAGTAAGAAGTAGACACAGTTTGCAAAGTCACTTGTGAGGAAGTCTCTTGATCATCTCTAAAATTGCAAAAAGGCCACTGTTCAGGAATAAACCAGGGCCATCGCTAGTTCTAGAAACCTATGAAAGTCATCACGTGTCATTAGGTAGAAAGCATCATACAAGGATCAGTGGGGCCTGACTAATGGTTCAGCCTCTGATCTAATCTACATTTCTCTTTGCTTCTTTCCCACAGTGCTCATGTATCCCAAGTCAGCAGTGTTTCGACAACTGAAGAGTAAGTTATTTGGAATGGATTTTCCCCCTCCTTTCTTATTTTTGAACAGAAAGCTTTTTCAATGGCATATAGTACAAGCACACATCACACCAGTAATAGTGACCACCACTGGCTATGCCTAGGTGTATATTAGGCTGTGCCATAGTTACACTCAGTGGCATCTGCATAAAGATGAAATTGCATGATGACACACTTCTCAGAAAATAATCCCCTTGGTTAAGTAACACATGACTGTATTGGAAGATTAATATAAAAGTAAATAAATGACAACTTAAAACTATACAGAGAAGAGGACTGAGTAAGAAGTGTTCCTATTTGAGCTACCATGAGTATGTGTGACTAGTGACAAGTCAACCATTCAAACATGAGACTTTCGTTTATTTCTATAAAAATAATATCAGGGTCAGTTAATATTTGCAAAGCAATCTGTGGTGTGCTTTGGGAAGTGCCTTATGACAAAGGATGCCATTGAAGATTAAAGTGTTATCTGTGTCTCTACTTCTTCCTTCACTAATATTACTCAGCCTACATTTATCTAATAGTTGGATTATGCCAAGCATAATGTTAAGGGAGTGATGTCAAATAAGCCTTAAGCTCTGCCTTCATGAACTTTACAGTCTCATGGGGACACAGAAAGGAGAGCAAATTAGTGATAGTAACGTCTTTCACCAAAGGACACTGCATTATACCTATCGCATGTCCTTTTCTTCCTAACACCACCAGTTGCACTTCCACTAATGTCAGAACTTCAGTTGTCTGCCCTTGCCTGCCTCTCTGACTACATTGCTCATTTTTCTTCAGTCACATGACCTTGTGTTTCTGCAACAGGCTTGCCTTCGAACTGCACAGGCTGTTCCTTGCTGTGGCCAGCATTTTCTTACCACTCACTTCCTAGTTCAAATGTCATTTCATTTGAGACACTATCTGGCTTTCCATTAGTCACTCTCCAACACTCCATTTTGCACAAAATTGATCACTACCTAAAATTGTATGATTTGTTCATTATCTTGTCTCATAGACACATGATCATTATCCATCATATTCATTGTTGTCTCCCCTGGTACTTGCTTGCTGGGACATACGGACTTTTTGGGAGCAACTTCCATCAAGAGGAATAAGGTGAAGAAGAAAGGGTATATGTGAGATGAGGAAGCAGAAGGCAAGATTAACCTCTCTGAGCTTTTTGAATTTTAAAGAGATTCCAGAATTATACCAGTTACACATGTTCTTATCTATATGTTTCTAAATATTTTACTTCCTGTATGATGTCTTATATAGTATGGACAAGTTGTGGGATGGGTTTCTCTCTCATATATATTATTATGCATATTATATATAATTATATATAATGATATATTAATCTGCACATTAATATGTTAATCATGAGTCATTGAGATGTGTTCTAGATGTAAAAATTCTAGTTAAAATTTCTAACTAGTTAGACTATACTAACTAGTTAGACTATACTTGTTCATTGTCTTACATTTAATGGAATTACTGAATATATTATAAAACTACATTTGGAATACCTAAATGTTTAAAATTCATTTTATTTAAATGAATATATTTCTCAATCTGAATATTTTAAAATATATGTGATTCTTTTTTTAAATTTTGATAACTTTGCTAAGGTATAAATGATATGCAAAAAACCACATATTTGTTTAGTTGGAATGATTTTTTTCAAGGGAAGGAAAACATGTTTGAAAAATCTAAGTTTAGAATTTTTCATGCCAACTTATTCAGAAGTAAATAGTGCAGCAACAAAAGGATTAGACCCACTGACAGATAATGAAGCTTTAAAAAGGATAGCATATCTATCCCATTATGCACTCTTTTCAGCCCCTGGATGGATGTCCCTATTTTGCTCAGGTTGGATAAAGAAGATCTATCTCTCCATCTTCAGTAACATATTTATTTTGGGATACTTGCATGAAACAGCTTCAATTATAAACCTCACAATTTAATTGAATAATAGTTCAGAAAAAGTTGGTCATTCTTTTATGAGTAGTAAATGTTCTGGGGAAATATTCTTTTTCAATAGCATTATTCCAAAGTAATTTTATCTTAAAAGGGTTCTAAATAGATGAAAGCATCATAAAATTATTTGTGCAAATTTACATTGTAAATCATGCTGTCTTTCTCTGAAGTACCAGTATGAAATCTAAAGTAAAATGACCTTTGAAGGAAAAGGCCCCATTATTACTCCATAAGGGGGAAAAAAAAAATCTCTCCTTATTTTGCCTTATAATAAATGACCTTTATTTCCTGGGTACCTCCTGTCAGCGTTACTGGACTAGGCATGAGCATTTCGGTAGTCCTGGCTTCAAAAAGATAAACAGAGTTACCTAAATGATGGAATGTTTTCTGTTAGTTTTGTATTTTAGCAAAAAATGCAAATATTTTAAGATGAATGCCTAATAAATTATTTTTTCTCGTGAAACTGTAGCAGATCTTCCACTGGGAATAGTGATAATTCCAATTTATGGGCACATGGTTTTTTAAGGCAATAAACTCAACGGCTTGCTTGATTCTATGTTCCAGACTCTTGGAAAGAACTATTCGGTCAGCTGTAGAACAGCATCTTTTTGATGTTAATACCTCTGGAGGCCAAAACTCAGAGGACACGGAATCTGGGACATTATCATCTTCCACCACATCCGCCCGACAACGCCGCCGCCAATCCAAGGAACAGGATGATGTTCTTCATGGCAGAGACCTGTGAGTTCGCACTGGCACTTATTTTTCATCTCCTTCAAAAATATCCACCTAAATATCCACTGTTATAGTCACTCCCATCTCAATATTTAAGTTAAAACTTTCAAAGTTGGGGCTTCCCTAGTGGCGCAGTGGGTTAAGCAGTGCACTATGAAGCAAACCGCAGCCACTGAAGCATGCCACCAGCTGGAGAGGTGTCCCCTGTGGCGCAGCAGACCTCTCCTGCCTTGCCGCTGCCCCCCTCAGTAGTGTACTTCAGTCCATCTGCCTGTGTGTTTCCCACTCTGTCTCTAGCAGATCCTCTCACCTCCCCCACTCCACCTTTGGCCTGTACACCAATGCTTGTATGCATAAATAAATAAATCTTTAAAAAAATTTCAAAGTTTTAGAATTGTAGGTTCATTTTATTATTAGAGTTGCAAGCCAACTTAAAAAACTATCTTTGAAGCCAATAGAGATTAAAGAGTCAGTAAATTCTCCATTAAAGTCATCATGAAAAATTTTTTGAAATAAGCAATACAGAAAAGAAAGATTATGGATACTTCATTTAGTGTAAACAGTTTCTTATTTGTCTAAATGCATAAGGAAATATTACCAGGTTTATATCTTTTTTCTACAATAAAAATGGAAACATACAAGGAATATAAACTCAAAGGGTTCAGTTTAATTCATTTATTAAAAATTCATCATTAGAGTTTCACTCTTCTGAGATATATACAACCAAAGCAATAAAAACTGTCAAACCACAACAAAATAACTCTGATTAGACCGAAAAATATGGTAGTTAGCAGAGAGCAAGTGGATGGGGGGGGGGTGATTCTGTGGGTAAAGGGTATCAAGTGCTAATGTAATGGCCCTAGGAAGTTTTGTGGTGGGTAAATGCAGCACATATACATGTCAAGAAGTGAAGCAAGAGGGCTCTCTTTACCCCTCCCAGGTACCATCTACCTGGGCGTCTTTATTCTTGACCTCTTTTTTTTCCCCTAAACTTTTCTTTCTAAGACCAGAAAAAAAAAAGAAGCAAGAATCCCCAAAGTATAGAGTTCTATAAAATAATGGTAAACCAATAGTATTGATTTGTAAAAATTATCATCTTCCAGGTGTATGGAAATGTTAAGTCTTGGTGATGGATACATGAAAGTTCATTGTGATAGGCTCTCTATATTTCTATAGGTTTGAAAATTTCATAATAAATATTTTTTCAAAAGTAAAGAATCATTTAAATGAAACACCATGAAATGGAAAATTCTATGGTTTTCTTAATTATTTGTATTTCATATTAATTTCCTCTGCAAAATAAAAAGGGAAAATGATATGTTACTGGAATAATAAATAGTTCACTGTGGCTAAGGCGCTAAGTATATATGTAGGGATAAGGATGAAACTCTGAGAAAAATTAAAAATCCAGCTAGATAAAGTGAAAGGTTATAGATACCATATCTAAACCATCATATATGAGTAAAAGATGTCAGAATTGTTGCAGGAAGTGTGTGTAGCTCCTCACAGTACATAGGTACCGTGGCCAGAGGCATTGGCTTCGGTGTAAGCAAAGACCTTCCTTTGAGGAGAACAAGACTTCTACAGGTGCACAATTACATAAGCAGACTTTTATATATACAGTTGGACATGATTTGTTCCAATCATTCACTCACTACTAAAGATTATAGAGTAAACTTTGTCTTTTAATTTCTAAAAACAAGTTTTAGCTCTTGTATAGATCTGCTCAGACTTCTATAATAAAGTACCACAGGCTAGATGGCTTAAGCAACAGAAATTTCTATTCTCACAGTTCTGGAGGCATGAAGTCCAGAATGAAGGTGCTTGATGGGATGATTTCTGCTAAGCATGCTCCTTAGACTCTCTCTGCGTCCTCCCATCACCTCTTGGTGTGCGTGCATATGCTCTCCTGGGGTCCTCTCCTTATGAGAACACCGGTTCTACAGAATTAAACCCATTACCTTTACCACTCATTTAACCTTAATTATCTTCTTGAAGACCTCTCCATATATAATCACATTGAATTTGGGCCCTCCCTGGTGGCGCAGTGGGTTAAGCAACGCATTATGAAGCAAACCGCAGTCATTACTGCACGAATTCGATCCCTGCTGCCGGCTGGGGAGGTGACCCACATGGCACAGGCAGATATCTTCCGCCTGGCCCGCTGCTCCCCTCAGCAGTGTGTTTCAGTCCATCTGCCTCTTCTGCCCCCTGCTCTGTCTGGTGGATTCTCTCACCTCCCCGCACCTCTGGCCTGTACCCCAGTGCTTATATGCATAAATAAATAAATCTTTTAAAAAAAATAATCACATTGAATTTGCAGAGGATACATTTCAGTCCATAACATAAAGACATAAACATAAAACATAAAGACCTCCCCACTGAAACACTATTACTGATTGTGCACCCCAGGATTTAGGGAAATATGATAAGAAGATAGAATTTATTTTTATTTATTTTGAATTGAGGTAAAATTAGGATACCCACCACCAAATCACCCATCGCCCTCACCACAATCCCTGTGCTTCTTTCCCTCTTTGTTCTGACTTCTCTCCGACCCTTCTGGATGCCAGAAGACAGAATTTTAATAGTAAAATAAATAATTATGAATTTGAGACTATCTATCTACCCATGGAACAAGATGCTCTCTGTGTGGAGGGGAGAGATGTGAGTGTATGTGCCACACATTTATCTCTGTTAGTTTTTCCTCATGTGTTATTTCTTATATAATTTGACTAAACCAATATGTTTTACATTGAAAATTATATAAATATGGAATTTTTCTATATAATATGGACTGTTAAAAATCACCAGAGATTATAACTTTGAAAATACTATGATAATATTTAATTTGTAACTTTATATACATTATAGCCTAAGAAAGGATATGAATTTGGATTGCAAAATAAACATTGGGCTGTTGGAAAAGACGACTCATTTTTGCTTAAAAAACATAGGAAAATGTTATGACTTGTCCCACAAGACAGTATTTGACATTATCTCCCATTATTGAATGTAGTTGAGTTAATCATGAAATGGCTATTTTTTCACTCTTTTGAATTCATTTATTGCACATGTTAGGTGCTTCGTGAGCCCCGATGGGATCATATGATCAGTGGAGGGACACCATATTCATTTACGCCTTACCAAAGATCCAGGAGCTGCACTGGAGGTTAAATTTATTCCATGATGTACTAAAAAACAAACATATCGCTAAGTAATTGAATTTTGTGAAAACCCCTTGAAAGAAAAAGTTTACAACATTTAAAAAATGTCCAAAACATTAACTAATGAAATTCTCTAATTATGACATTCATATCAACTTCCAAAACTAAGACATGAGTGATCTCCAATTGCAAGTTTATATCCTAAAATTCTTCATGGTGGAAAGTTGCAAATCATCTTTCAGTTAAAATGCATTGTATTCCATAATTTTTATTAATCTGTACTCTTTCTACCAAGATAATTTAGGTATTCATGCATTTATACCATGCTAAAGTGTCTATATCATTTGGGAAAATCACTATGTCCCATTCTAGATAAAAACACATCATATTTTCTTTTCAGATTTTTCTCCATACTACTTTGTATTAACTTACAGTATTTATCTGTGTGTGTGTGTGTGTAAAATCTGTGAATAATGACAAATTTCTTTGTAAGCTTGTACTGTTCTTCCTGTTTGAATACAAATTATGTTGAGTACAAATACAAAAGCTGTTCATTGGTAGAAACACAACCCTTGCCAATTTGCTTCTAGGAATAAATTATCTTTTAATGGGATTTGTTTGGCACCAAGTAGTCTCAGGAGTTGCACTCTGCTCAGATTTTGATCAAAGATGCAAACACTTTCTGGGCACTCTTCAAACTTACTATGCATAGATGCAGTGGCAATTTCATTAAAATGCCCCCTTTACTTTTTTTTTTTTTTTTAAAGATTTATTTATTTATGCATACAAGCACCGGGGTACAGGCCAGAAGTGTAGGGGCAGTGAAAGGATTCACCACAGAGAGCGGGGAGCAGAACAGGCAGATCAACTGAAGTACACTGCTGAGGGGAGCAGCGGGCACAGCAGGAGAGGTCTGCTGCACCATGTGGGTCCCCGCCCTGGCCGGCAGCAGGGATCGAATTCATGCTGCAGCGGCTGCGGTTTGCTTCATAGTGCGTTGCTTAACCCACTGCGCCACCAGGGAGGCCCCCCCTTTACTTTTTAAGATGAAATTAAGCAATTTTTTTTCAATTCTAGGGGACTTGTCAACAAAGAAAATATTCCTTCTGGATTCAGCAGCCTTGATGATTGTATGTTGAATGTTCAGGAAGTAGAAAAACTCCATGAAAATTCGTCTAGTTTTATTGGAGAAAGTGGCAAACCCAAACGTCAGAAATCCAGCACCAAACTTTCTGAGCTCAATGAGAATCAAGATGGTCTTCTGGTAAGGGAATAATTCTGTAAAATTTAATCATAGCCAGCTAGGAAATAGCTCTTCCTTGCTTTTTAAAAATTAAAAAACAATTTCAGTCTTGTGTTTTAAGAATTATAGAAAGAGTTCTTAAAGAAACATTAGAGGTACTAAGTATGCACACTTGTGTTTCTTTTCAATAAATGTAAAATTCAAAGCTGGAAAAGGTTACTTTCTGCCCCCAAAACTGGAGACTGTAATCATTTTGATTTCCCTATTACTTGAAATTGGTCTAATTTTTATCTTTTATTTTTTAGCACTTTAAATTTTTATTTTTGGAATAAAATTGTTAAACATTTTTCTTATGTTCCCCCATTTCATTTGTTGTTTGCTATATGAATATGTAAAAAATTAATTTTTAATGAATAAACTTAAAGTGAAGTGAAAGAAAAATACATCAGGGAAAAGAATCATGTTTCTCTTCAAAAATTCAGTTTGAGATCTCTAACATAAATTATTTGCAGCAGATTAGTCAGAAATAAGAGATTAATCTTTGTCCAGATACCTCAGTCCTGAGGTGTGGATCATTAATTTAGATATAAAAGTTGTCACAAGCTATTTCAATCAATAACTAATATTTATTCCTTTAACTAGTAGTAGAGCATCATCTTTTTTCAGTTTCTCTGAAAAATGAGAACCAGATTCTGTTTTCTAATTACCTTTGGTTTTAAAAAAAATAACAAATAGATAAATTTTCATGCTGTAACATGAACTACCATAATTTCTCCGATCTACTTTATCACTGACCAGTTTTTAGCTCCATGTTGGATTTTCCTTACATTTAGTGACGCTTTTGGACCACCTGTTTTCTCATTGCAATTTGTGCATGTGCTAAGTGAAGATTCTTAATTTTGCCGAACATTAAATATTTGTAAGTGTAAATCTAGTGAAGTGCATGTTGATTTAGTTTCTTTTCCAATATGTCTTGATTCTGTTTCCAGAAGGAAACTGGTTGGCTAGAACAGACACAATGCTCCACTTCAACCCCATTTCCAACACAGTTCTTAAAGAATTTAAACTTTGACACCATTATACATTAACTTTTTAAAAATTAACCCAATTCTTCTTTGGGGAAAAAGTAAATTTTAAAATAAAATGAGTGATACTAACTTCATCAGCTCTTTATTTAGCCCATTATTGTTGCTTATGTGCTGAAGAGCACTGCAGACTAAAGTCTATCATTTGACTTGAAAAGAATTTACTTCCATGTCTGTCTGGATCCCTTTGTACATGAGTCCATCAGTATTTTTTCCAACAAGGAAGAGTATCTTAAGTCTGCTGGGTGGCAATAGTTTATAAAAGTGGAAAAGTGCATTTATAGTCTTTGTTTAAAAGCATTTGGGTGGGAGAGCCTAATTCCATTTGGCCCTTTTTTTATATGAAAGGATTTGCCCCACCTTAGCTGCCAGTTTCCGCATTCCAGGATTACACATGTCCTATGTTATAATAAGCAAGCTAAATGAACCATGTTGCAGTGAATAATTTAGAGCCATGTCAGCACAACTGAGACAGAAGGAAAACTTCCTCATCTGTAAAGGAAGAGTGTTTGTTAAGATCTCTTCTAACTCTCATATTCCATGAATTTTTAAATCTAATCTAACCACAAAACAAAGAGCCAGTTGCATAACAGTGAGTTAATTTATTTAGACTACATCCTAAAAGTTAAGTTGTACATCTTAATTTCAACTTCTTAAAAATATTTTTAAGGAAATATTGATTTATATTATTGTTTGTATTTTGGGAGTTAGGTCCCTTCTCCCCCTTAAATTTCCCATGTTTTTTAACCTTCAATTTTACTTCCCCTAACTCTCCTCTGAAACCTTCCCAACATTGTTCTTCATAAACTTTGGTTTTATGAACATGAAAAAAGGAGTTATACATAATTACATGCTTCTGAATGCTGGGAAATAGTTGGGGTCCTGGGTTTATAGCAGTGGGAAAACAGGCAAAAAATGCTGGCTTCATGAGGCTTACATTCTACTATGGGAAATCGAAAATAGTCAGGATAAGTAAATCATAAAATATATAGTGGTAATTAACTAAGAAGAAAAATCAGGCAGGAAATGGTGACAGGAGCTGTAGGGGAGGCAGGAGATGCAAAATAGAGAAGACCTCCTGATAATTTGAATGTAAAGACCTGGAGGATATAAGGAAAGAAACCATACAACTGGAATAGCAAGTACAAAAGTACCAAAGTAATCATTTATCCAGAATGTTAAAGAAACCACAAAGACGCTGTAGTCACTGGAAGAAAATGAGTAAAATGAAAGAGGTAATAGGAAAGACAGAGCAGATTAAGCTTCACAGATCATTGTAAGGACTGTACCTTTTATGCTGAGTGAACTGATAATCCACTGAAAGGTTCTAGATAGAATGGTGATCTGACTTACTTAAATTTAGTTTGACTATCATGTTGAAAATAGAAAAAGGGCAAAGACAGAAATAGGGTAATCAGTTAGAAATGTATTGCAGTCATCTAGGTTTGAACTGATGGTTTGAGCTAAGGTATTGCCAGAGCCAGCACATACTATCTTGTAAGCTACCCCCTACGCTGCATGGGGGCACTATTCACATCAACCAAAACACGGGTGGTCCTCCTGAAGCTGTGTGTTGCAGTAGTCACAAGATAGCACAAGGACTCTGGATCTATTTTGAAGGTAGAATTGACAGTCAGTGATGGCTCCAGTGTTTTCACCTCGTCAAAATTTGTGTTGCCAATTTATTGAGAAAGAGAAGATAGAAGTTTTGGGAACTATATCATGATTTGGACATACTGAGACTGAGCTGCCCATCCCATATATAAAAGGAGCTATCAGGGAGGCAATTGGATATCTGAGTCTAAATTTCAGGGAGGATATCCTCGCTGGAGACATAGATGTGGGAGTCATCAGTAGATAGAGGATATATTTAAAACCAGTACACTGGATGGTGTACTCAGATGAATAAGTGGATAGAAAAGAGATATGGCCTCAGAAACTGTGTACCCTGAGGCACGACAATACTTATGAGATGGGGAGATGAGAAGGTACCAATATTACAGACCTAAAAAGGAACTACCAGCAAGCAAAGAAAAATGTTGTGTGTTCAGTGTTACAGGCACCAAGAAAACCAAATAGCTCATGTACAGATGGTGAAATAATTAGTCAAGTAGAATACTACAAGTTTAACTATTAAAATTAGCAAGCTGGGGCCTCCCTGGTGGAGCAAGGGGTTGAGCACTGCATTGCGGGGCTCCACAAGCACTGCAGCCCAAGTTCAATCCCCAGCCAGGGAGAGGACTCACATGGTGAAGCAGGTCTCTCCTGCCTCGCCCACTGCTTCCCTCAGCAATGTTTAAAAAATAAATAAATAAAATTAACAAGCTGGAGACCACTGAAGAGCAGTTTTGGTGCTAAGATGGGAGCAAAGGCATTTTCCAGAGTGAATGGTATGACAGTGAGGCATCAGTCTAAGCATTAGGGTCTTCATTCCTCAGTCTCTGTGGTGTTTGATACTTTGCCTTTTTTTCTCAGAACTCTTTCTCCTTTGGCCTCTGTGCCCTCTTAGCTCAATGACTATTTTCTCTTTATGCTCTGCCTTTCACTGGCTAATAGTCCACAAAATCTGCTTGAATATAAATGTTACACATACTTCTGTGTCCTATCTCTTTTCCATCAGCTCTACGAGAGTACTTTATTTCTGCTTCTGTGGTTTCAAATGTCACCTCTCTACAAATGACTTCCAAATCAATGTTTGATTGATGTTCTCTGCAGTTCACCTTAGGTAGCACTTAAAAGTAAGCAAGCTAAAACCGAACTCACTTCTTCTCCTTGATCTCTTTTCACAAAAGATATTAATCTGATTTCATCACATTTTTTTCCTACATCATTTCCTAAATCTTTTCCTTTGCCTTACCTGCCAATCCTCCTAACTTTTCAGTCATCATCACATAGTTAGCTGAATCTACTTGAAAAATATTATGTCTGTTCCCCTTTTCATGCTGTATTGACATCACATAGCTGAGACCCCAGTAACTAATCTGGAATAGCAAAACAGCCACACAACATATCTTCATGCCTCCACTCTCTCCCCTCTCTAAATATTCTTAATGTTGCTGCAAAACAATCATTTACCTCATTTACAGACCTGTTTTCAATACAGTACAGCTCAGCAAGCACTCCTATCAAAAACTATGACTATGATTTTCTGAGTGATGTCAATATAATGCTAAATAGCTTACGTTGTGAACCACAAATTTAAAATTATTCATTCCTGAACTTTTAGAGGTGAACTTAGTATAGTATATATAATGTTGATTTTCTGTGATGATACACACCTGAAATTCATATTATGTTCTAATGCAACATTACTGCTATAAAATGAATTTATTCTTTATTCATACATTAAACTGTATGACAAGCACCATTTGGGGACTCAGAGATACAATGGTGATCAAAACAAACACACTATCTACCTTTCCTAAGTTTTATTTCTCAAAGGATGAGACATATAAGAAGCAAGGAAATGTGCAATCAGATGGTAGTATGCAGTGGTGAGAAAGGAGTGAGGGCAAAAGAGATAGGAGGGGTAGGAAACGAAGGCCCTCACTCAGAAAGATACCTGAAGGAGTTGAGGGAGTGAGCCATTAGGGTGTCAGGGGAGACACTGGCCAGGCAGAGGGCATGGTCGACTTAGCTCCTTGAGGATAAACTGGCTGCTGTCATTGGAGCAGAGGTGAGGGATGAACATTGTAGGCATTTGGGTTGGTGACAAAGCAAGTGTTCCAGTCACCTTGTAGCCATATTTAGGTCTTGGGCATTGACCTTGAATAAGAATAAGAGACATTAGAAGATTAAAGGAAAGAAAGTCATGTTCCAATAAACCTATTGGAAGTATCGATCTGGCAGCTATGTTAAATATAGCTCAGAGATAATGAAGGGTAGAAAATATCTAAAGGAAAATAAATTGACATAATCTAAGCTAGAAATATCAATTTAGACTAAGATGATAGCAGTGGAGCAGTGGTCAAAAATGGTCAGACTACGGATATATTTTTAAGGCAAACCAAGAAGATTTTCTCATGGATTAGAGTTGGTATATGAAGTAAATGGGGAAAGAGGCATGTAGGATGACACCAAGACTTTTGGGTTGTTTAGAAGGATGAGGATGGCATTTTCTAAGATGGAAAAGGATAACTATTGAAGAGGTAAATGGGTAGAGGGAGCAACAGAAGTTCTGTTTGGATATGTTAAGCTTGAGGTATTTATTTGTAATGAAGTTAAGTGTCAGCACTTAGATAATGAACCTGAAAGTCAGGGGAGTCATATATACGTTTGAGAGTCTTTGCCACAGAATTGGTATTTTAAAGCCTAGAGAAAGTCTAAACTGACCTCAAGAAAATGAGCAAAGGAGGAGGCCCAAGGACTATGTCTTAGGACATACCAATATGAGAAGGTCTGAACAAATAGACTAAAAAAAATTAGCTAGATTTTCCAGTACAGCATTGGGGCAAGAGTCTTAATAGATTTAAGTCATGAGAAAATCAGAAGAAATTACAATAGTGAGTAAGTGATAATTTCACGTATGTCTAGCTAACCTACATCAAACAACATTTGATAGGGGCTTATTTAAAAAAGACTAATTAGATGAATTCAAGAGTGAATAAGAGAAAATGAATTAGATACTGCAACTATGTAAGGCCTTGAGCTGGTTTTGCTCTAAAGGGATGAAGAAAGTAGCAAGAGTAA
Source organism: Galemys pyrenaicus (assembly GCA_019455555.1). NCBI lineage: Eukaryota > Metazoa > Chordata > Mammalia > Eulipotyphla > Talpidae > Galemys > Galemys pyrenaicus. The sequence continues at coordinate 5,849,500 of JAGFMF010011827.1, forward strand.
GAGAGGATTTTCTCCAAGCAGTAACATTACAGAGTATTTGTTCAAGAAAAAATAATAAGTAAGGGGAAATGGCACAAGAGAAAGGAATCCATTGCAGGGTCAGTATTCTTAAGGAATTGATAAAAGATAGGACTTTGCGGATGAGTGGAGAGGTAGTTTGATCATATACTTTGATCCAAAGATAGTCTCATCAGAAATATGAATGGTTTCCCACAGACTCCTTTCATTAACCAAAGTTATGACCCTGTGTTCTAACCACAGCATACCTTTTATCTAAGAAAAGTGGGTGTTCTTCTAATTTTTTTATTTCACTATCTTTATACACACATCTAAGATTCCTCTACTTTGGTATTATAAAATAAGAGAAGAATGCACTGGGTGCTTTCAATTTTATGTTTAATCAGCTAATATTTAATATCACTATTTGGTTAGAACTTGTCATAGAAATGTGTGACAAACTGTATTTGGAGCTATCCTCAAAATGCAGAAGTCATGATGGCAAGGACAGATCTCTGGTTCACATTCACCCTGGTACCCTCTACCCAGCTTGCAAAATGTGTCTTAAAAAATAAATTAAAGGGGCCCTCCCTGGTGGTGCAGTGGATTAAGCAACGCACTATGGAGTAGACCGCAGCCACTGCAGCACAAGTTCGATCCCTGCTGCCAGCCGGGGAGGTGACCCACATGGTGCAGCAGACCTCTCCTGCCCTGCCCACTGCTCCCCTCAGCAGTGTGTTTCAGTTAGTCTGCCTGTTCTGCTCCCCACTCTGTCTCTGGTGAATCCTCTCACCTCCCATGCATCTGGCCTATACCCCAGTTCTTGTATGCATAAATAAATAAAATCCTCTTTAAAAAATTAATTAATTAATTAAAGGGTGCCATATTGTTTAGGGTAAATTGTTTACCAAAAGACAGTGTTTTACTTACCAAATAATTTCACTCATATGTGGAATATAAATAAACAAAGCAAAAGACAAACTAAAAATCTGACTACAGAACTGAGGCCACCAGAGAGGGGTAGAATGGGGTCCAACACTTGGTAGGGCTCAGTGGACTATGGGGGAGAATCACTGATATTTCCTAGTAAGTATGATGTATTAACATGCATTTGAAGAGTATGGACCTATATTCTTAAAATAAATGCAATATTGTAAACCAATATGACCTCAGTAAAACATTTCATAAACCCAAATGTCTTGAATATATAGTTCTTTTTCCCATGACAATTGTTCAGGGCCAGGGAAAAAGTAGAAGCCTTGTCCCACCCAGGTCAACTGCATCTCTGCCATCTTAAACAAGTTACTTCTAGGCACTCTGTTAGTGTTTTCTCTCCATTCCAGGACACAAAGAGAGAATGAGGGTCAAAGAGTATACCTGGTATGAAAATTTATTGGTCAGGCCAGGTCTGGAACCACACACATCACTTCTCACATTCTGTTGGAGGAAGTTGGTTGCATGGCCCTATCTAACTGTAGAGAGGCTGGGAAGTGTATTGCTGCTGGGGATGTGGTACTTCATTACTGAATTTGGGTGACCAGTGGCCAAACTATTCCATAGGTGTTTTTTTAAGTTACCAGTTGTTCTTTTTGAATGTGAGTTAATCTATAGAATTTTAGGCAGTAAAACATAAAAATGTGCAAAGTGGTACAAAACAGAAATTCAAATAAACCATTAATCCTTTCTTAATGAGAAGATGTCAAATATTCTCCTTGTCCTGGACTCACAATTAGAGTAATAATCCTTTTTCACTAGTAGCATTTCACACAGCCTTCAGATTGAGCTGCTTGTATGTTGAGAGGCAGCAGTTTGGGCGTTTCTGTGGTTTTTTTTTTTTTTTTGCAGTGTCCTCTATAAAGGATTTGTTAGCATTTGACAATTTTAGAAGACAAATGTGTTTTTACTTCAAGTGTTTTCAAGTGCTTCAATGATCAAACAGGTTTTGAGCCTCATTTTCAATGTCAGAACAGGGAGTAGAGGAAAAATTGAAAATAAATTCCACATCAAAAGCTAATTCTTTCAAGACTTTTACTCTTTTTAGATATGAGGCTATTTTTATAATTGATGAGGTGGTTTTTAAAATTCAATCTCTTTTGACACCCAAAAATTGTCAAAATAAATTATATCATAGAAAATCTGTGTTTGAAATCATTGATAAGTCTTATGTAGGGCAAAATTTTATGGATTATAAACTAGGTTTTTTCTGGTTTTAAAAAGCAATACATAATTAAAAACAATTTCACTAAATTATAATTGAAGTCATAATATGTTCTTTGCTACTTTTTAAATATCTATTACCTTTCAAAGATCCTAATGTTAAGAGAATACTTTAAAAATGTTATAAAATATTTATATAAAAATTCCATTACTTCAGTCTTTAGTAAATGAAAAGAGTAATGAACTATTCTTTTACCTCACCTAGAGAACTATTCTTTTAACAAAACTGGAATTGGGATGTAAAGCTTCAAAACCTTCAGAAGGCATTGAATTAGTATTTTCTCTTAAGTCAAGTACTATTAACAACTGTAGAACATTTGAGCATCCAGTAGCCTTCTCCTCATATAATGAAAGCATTCTGTTATTTCAGCTCTTATTTTGACCTGTACATTTCATTTCCCCTTTCCTCATATCAGTGAAGTGGGGTATTCTTAGCCTATTCCTTCACCTTAATCTCCTCTCCCTAAACCTCAGGCAAAAAAAAGTTAGAATTTATAAAAATTTTGTGCCACCCATGGAAATAGGTACTTCCCTTGCTGTACTCATAGTTATATCTCTAGCACCCTTGTTAATTTTATCCTGAAAAATTTGGGATAGTCATCACATAACATATTCTCTACCTGTTGCCTGTTTCCAAAAGGACAACCAAGTACCTTAGCAAAGGAACGCTGTGTACTTGCATACTGATTTAGCGAAAGAGGTCATGAGTATTCAATAGACTCTAATGTGTAGAGGAAAATGAAAGTTCGAATTATTGTTGATCTGTAGAGAGGAATATTGAACAATATTGAAAGTGACCCACAGTGTTACATTTTTAAAAACTCAGATCCTTGGAGAGTTCCTGAACACGTAGAGCAAACGTTTTTTTTTTTAAAAGATTTTTATTCATTTATTTTTGTCTAGAAGAGCTGGGATGTAGGCCAGAAGTGTGTGTGTTGGGGGCGGGGGTGGGGGCAGAACAGGCAGACTGACTGAAACACACTGCTGAGAGGAGCAGCAGGCAAAACAGAAGAGGTCTGCTGTGCCATGTGGGCCAGCTCTGGCTGGAGAGGGAACTGGCTGTAGTGGTTGGTGATAAACATAATACTTAACCCCTAGGCCACCAGGGAGGTGCTAGAGAAAACTTTTTTAAAGTGTGGTAGGGAGCCATTTGAAGAAGTTGCACCTCTTTTAACCATGGGATAAGCTAAAATGCCCTCACATTTCACAGCTGCTTTTTGCAGAGTTTTCTGTTTATCTTTTTTTCTGTAATTCACAAAACATATCGATTATAATCTTCTGTTTAAGAAAAAAAAACTATTAACATTCTCTTATAATAAAATCTGATTAATCTCTACATTTATATAATGATAGAGTGGCTTATTTTCTGTTTTTCCTTTTGTTTCTCACTTTATTTTAACCTCGAAGATTTTTATTTCTTTTAAATTAGTAATTTTCATATAATATACATGTGTTTCACTGACAATGTTTTTAAACATTTTTATATATTTAAGAAAATATATATTTTTATTTATTTAAGAAAATGTAATACTATTGCACTACAGCCTACAAAAAAGATTTTGATAATCCATTGAGCCTTTCTAATAAGAACACAGATTCTTTGTCATAGAAATATCCTTCTTTAGGTGGAAGACCACAGTTATGCTTTGACTTAATGAGAGACTTTCTACAGGGGCTTCTAAATTAAACTTTAGATGCATAAAAATGTGAATATAAATGAACGTTATCACAATTTTCTCATATCTAGTCTAAAATTAACTGTAAGTTAAATGTATAAATCCATGTTCAGTATTCGAATGACAAATGCAAACAGTGTCTTTCCACATCTTAACAGTGTACAACATTTAGCAGTAAAATATTTTCCTTAGAGATTTCAACTGCAGATAATAGTCATTAAATGTACCAAGTGCTCTCGTACATTACTTGTATTATCTTATTTAATCCTCATGCTGACCTGTGTTAAGTAGTGGAACCATCTCCATTCTCAGAGGAGAACATTGAGACTCCAGTTAGCGTATATACAGTTAGTACATAATGGAGTTAAGATTTGAACCCCAGCAATCCAACTCCACAGGCACCATTCTTACCATTTTGTTATGCCATCTTCCAGTTTCTGTTCTTTAATGAAGCCTAGGGTCTCATACTTTAGGAATTCTGGACAAGTAGGCCAAAACACCATGAATAGAAAATAATACATCCATCTACCAAGGACAGATTAATTATATTTACTCTAATTATGTTTATTTTGTGGAAATTTTTATACATGTCATTTTCATGGAATAATTCTGAAATTTAATTAGATTAACTTTGTAAAGGGCTTTTCATATGGGAAGTTATAGATATAGAGGTGGACACATGTTGCTTCAATGTGTTATTAATATATTTTGATGACACAGAATAGATGGATTGTACTTAATGTCCTTTCAATGCAGATATCTATCTTTGCATTCAGTGAAATGCAGGTTATGCAGGTCCAAATCTGTACAACTGCTGCTATGTTTTTCAGTCTACTGAGCATTTACAAATATGTTCTTGTTTGCTTGTTTGTAATCTTACTTCTTGGGGATGCCTTACTTACTCTGTACTGAGTCACCTGACTATCTGGAACTCATTGGCCATATTCACAGCCAAAAGATCTTACATACATGCCCTTCAATGACTGCTAAGCTCTCTCAGCCTGAAATACATACTATTCAAAACAAGTTTACTATTTATAATTTTTTTTTCATTTTAGCTAATATGAAGATTAAGATTAAATATTGCAGAAAGAAAGGTCCTTAATTCTATATCCTTGTATGGATATTTTACAACCAAGCTACATATAAACCCAGATCACATTTAGGCAATATATATTGATGAGATGGTAAATGAATATTACATCTTTTTCTTGTTAGATTTGAGGTCAGAGTCTCCAATTCTAGTTGTAATGCCATCCTGATATTCTGACAACATAATTTTGCTATATTAAGCTATTAAGTATGAATAATACCTAAGAAGGTCATTACATGACACAGTGATCATTTCTGTGATATGGCTGGGGATTCATTTAAGGAATGGTAAACGTCAACAATACGATTTTATATAAGCAGTGTATAACATACTGTCATGAGTTTACTAGTTTTAACAAAGAAATGGGACTAGTTTAGTTTAAATCTGATATTATCTGACTTTCCTACCTTAGAGAAAGGAAATTCCATATTTCTTACTATTTTTCTGTTCTACCCATGTTTTGTTATAGAATATGGAAAGTCTCGATTTCATATCATCTCATGAGAGCACTGGACCTGAAAATGTTGCACTTACGTGCAACAAAAGGTAATTTTAGAAATGTATCCTTATTCTTTTTTTTTAAAGATTTATTTATTTATGTATACAAAGAACTGGGGTAGAGGCCAGAGGTGCTGAGGGATGAAAGGATTCACCAGAGACAGAATGGGGAACAGAACAGGCAAATTGACTGAAATGCACTGCTGAGGGGAGCAGCAGGCCAGGCAGGAGAGGTCTGCTGCACCATTTGGGTCACCTCCCTGGCCAGGGATCGAACTCGTGCTGCAGTGACTGCAGATGCTTTATAGTGCTGCACCTCAACCCCTGCACCACTAGGGAGGCCCGGTATCCTCAATCTTTTCAAGAGTATGAATAAATTCTTTCCACTTAAGAACTAAAAAGAATAGAGAATTATTAAAAATAATTATATGTTTACCAACAATATTTTGCAGCAAGGGAAATGCTTAGAATAGAAAATCTGTCCGAGTGATATTAAAGTTAAATAACCATATTCCTATTTCTGCTTTTTAGTTTTGAATATTTTTAATTTATTATAATTTGATTTAAAGCTACTCAGTCTACTTTTTAAAATAAGTGAAATAATGTCAGTGCATGAAAAGCATTGCTATAAAACAGACATTTTATCACATTTTTCATTGTTATTGATGTTGTTTATATAGCAAAGAAAATGAAAAAGATGGTGGGCACACTCCACATTTTGAGGTGAGTAGCTAACAAGTAAAATGGTATCTGTGATGGAAGCTGTTCATCCACTCGTGAGTACACATATGAATGGTTTTTAGCCTGTTAATATGGGTAAAGACTTAAGTGATAGAACTAGCTTTGGTTAGAGAGGCTAATGGGACCTAATGATTCCTTGAGAAATTATAAGAACTCCATTCTTTTATTTCTCTAAAGAAGATAATCTTTAGTAGCACAGAGATTTCATTTTAGATTTCCATAAAATAAAACCAAAAAAGCCAAAACTACTGGAATCATTTCTATCTTTTAAAAGTAATTGAAATAACTTGATAGTCAGTTTTACTAGCTATCTCAGAAATTAACTCATGAATTTTTGACTTAATGCAAATTCAGTTTGAGTTATTAAATCCAATCACATTCTTAGTTTTATGTAGCATTTTAAGTAAACAACAAAAAATATCTAACTCTCTTATGTTGTCAGTGTCCTAAACTTTGGTTTACTCTCCTGCCTCATTCTCTGTGGCTGTTGCCAAGCTGACCAAGTATTTGGGCTCACTTGTTTCCAACTCTGGTTTCCATTCAATGTGCTCAACTTCATTTTCATCCATGTATGCATATGTAAACTTATACATGTCTCGAACTCCATCATCAATCTTAAAAAATTTCTTTTTAGCAAGAATTAAGGTTTTTCCCCAGCTCTTCTTACATTCTGATTCTTGATATATTAATTATAGAACTCTCCCTCTAACCCAGTGATTCCTAGTCTTTGTTGGGCATTGACCAAATTCACTGATGAATTTACTCAGTAACATATATTTACATTTAACATATAAAACATTTAACAGTAACATATATTAATAGTACCTCTTTTAGGTACTGTGCAAGGAGCTGGGATTTAATATCAACTGCAGTTTCTGCACCCTTGGAGTTCTACAGCCTAAAAGATGAAGACCTGAAAGCTGAGGACTCGTGTCTTTGAAAAATTTACACACTTGTACAACTTGGCATAAAATTACTGGGAATTCATAAGCTCCCCTCATTGTTATAGACTTCTCTTATTTCTTCTGTGCAGCTCTTGTCCTGTGTACATCCTCATTAACCTTGGCAGGTAATGAGAGGGGAATGCTTTCTCTTTCTGACTTCAGAGCTTCGGAGTCACTTCTTTCATCTCTTATTTCCAGTTCATTTCAGCATCTTCCCTCAGGACCCAGACAATAAACAACATCCTTTCCTTGTCTCCAGGCACCTTTTTCAAAGCAGTTTCCCCATGATGCTGTTTTATTCTTTCTGTGGTTTCATCCTTTCTCTGCTTTCTTCTGCTGCTCACAGCAAGCATCTACTCATCATACCACTGAATAGTGTTTTAAAGAAAATGGCTATTGCCAGCCTTCTGGCGAGGTCTTCTCAGTTCTTCCCTCTTATACCTTTATGAGATGAAAGAATACTGAGGAACCTTTGTGAATGGGCGTCATGACATTAATATAAATTCCAAGTGGTACCCAAATTTAATCTGTGCTAACCTCACTTTCCCTTGGTATTTCTGCAGACAGCTCCCACAACAGTGGGTGGGTCATGGGGAAAGAATCTCTGATCTTTCTTTCATGTGCCAGGACCTATTCTGCCATGTGTCATCCATGTACAGTTGCCAACCAGCACCTGTCCTACTGTTGGCACTGCTTAAGCGTTCACTATTCATAATCATTGTCATCATAAAAATTTCAACTAGGAGATAAAATTAGGTGATGACTTAAAATCTCAGCTGAGCTTTCTGTGTCACCTTTCTTTAGCAGCTGTGCTAGAGAGAAGAAAAAGCATCACAGATTAGGATTGTGTTTCTGCTTGTGAGGCCTGCATTTCTTTCACTGAAGGGAATATGCTTTATCATATTTTATCATATATTTTATGGAAAGATGGTTTTCCATTTTTAAAGCTCTTTGCTTTGTGTATTGTAATTTTCTACTTTCTAATTATGTAATCCTCTCTAGAACTTAATTATACAACCCAAATAGTCATCTGATTTTCTGGTGCTACCTCAATCATTTCTAAATTTCAAAGACAAAAGGTAAATCGAAATTTTAGTTGCCCTTCCTAAAATTCTGCTGAGCCACTGTTTTATGTGAAGTCTCCTATAGCATCAGAATAAAATTGCCAACATTTACATGCCCACTAGGAGTGGATATTATGTCTTCCAGTTTCATTCCTCATTAAGACAGATTTTGTTCTTATTAATATTGTCCTTTAAATTTAGCCTTGTAAACTTTCAGCTTTATTTAAGATAACACAACAAAGGACAACTCTTGGAGAAACAGAAACGTGGCTTTTCTCATCTTGACTAGCATTTCCATTAGAATGAGAAACATTGAACTTCAGCCTCAGGTGCTTCTGAGTCACATCTAGAGAAAACACTAGAGTCTGCTTCTGAAATGCAAATGCAGGCACAACACAAGGGTGACCTTGTTTTTGAAATAATCATTTTGCAATTTCAAATGTATTTTTGTCTGAGTGCATGTGTTGAAAAGTGAACATGGGTCTATCCCTTTGTATTTTTAATGTCTTTTAATTTTGTAACTAATCTTACCTAAAAAGAAATTCTGTGTGATCTCAGATTGAAGAGAGCTTTCCAATTCTTTATAGTTTTGTTTTTAAACTCAATTAATAACTGGAAGTATCCAAAAAAAGAGATTGTTCTTAAAATTGTCTATTTATAAGTTCTAAAATATAGATTTTAAATAGAGATTTTCCAAGTTCTGTTTGTAGTGGAGTTTATGATTTTCACTTTAATTTTATTCCTTCTAATGAGTCATTTTCTATTATAGAAATATTTTAATCTTCCATGTAATGTCCAGAGTATAAAAACTGTAGCCTTACACTTAATATCTTTGTCAAAAAAGCAAAGCAGGTAAGAATTATTAACTCCATAGGAGGGTATCACATTATCTGGGAGAGGTTATTTTATGTCAGAAGTGTAAAGTTAATGAAGTGTAAATTCTTTCAAGATATTTTTACATTCTTATATTTTCTAAGCCTACTGCTTAGGAGAGCTTAGAAGCATACCTTTGATAACAAGCCACTCATAATAAACAATCAAGACTACTTTTCTTTTCTTATCCTGTTTTAAAATAAAAAGAAAGGAAAAAGATGATAGAGGAAGTGTAGGCTTTGTTTGCCCTGAGAAGATTTGAGACAGGTTCTGAAATATCCCTGTCACCAAATGTTTATGAAATGGATGACTATCATTTCAACTTCAACTGTGTTTCATGGAAACTTCAGAATTTTGTTATTGGTTTTATTATTAGAATCAGAGAAATTTAAGGCTGTACTTGTTTAGATTCACTTCCAATTATAACCAGTCTTGAAAGGCTACTGAAGTTTTGCAGTTCATATTAATTTAGAAATCTGTGTCCATTTTCTTTTATTGTCATGCCAAAGAGTAAATGTTTATGGTTCCACGTGGCTCTGCTGTTAACACTGTGTGGTTCCTTCCTGTGCAAACTGCCTTATACAGCACATCCTCAGATATTGTCATTCTTGGCGCTGGAAAGCTGCCAGGAAAGCTGTATTCATATCCTAGAAAAGGAGAAGGAACGAACCAAAAATTCCCCAACTATTTGAAGCCAGGGAAGGAGCAGGATCAATAAAGTCTGGAGATAGAGAAAGTGACGCCCAGCCAGACAGGGCTAAGTCATAACAAAGATTAAACAGACAGTCTAGTAGTTAATGGCTCTGTGACCTGGACATGGACTGTCCCCCAAGGCCTCAGGCAAGTGAATACTCTCAGCGTTTGCTCACTGGCATCCTGTGTTTCTCATAATAACCTACATGGCACTTACCACCTACGTGTTCAGTGTCACCCTTATCTTACTAATTCCTGTAAGCTTAGGACAGAGAATGTATTCAATAAACACTTGCCCAAAGAATGAATAAGGCAGGGAGACAAGGTATCAATGGAAATAGCATTTCTTTTACAATTACTGTGGTTTAGCTGTTTTTAATACATCTTTTCATGTACTCTTTACAATAACTTTATGAATAACTTTTTGTGGCTGACTAGTCTTTAAACTCAGGTTGCTTACTCTAAAGCCTGCCCCATCTGCTACATCACAGCGTCCCTCCTAAAAGCCAGAGCCTCCCTTTCTTAAGAATATGAATATTTAGTGCGTTTCATTTAGCACAACATTTTTGACAAGCATTTAGTGAGTGACATCACAGGACAAGGGATCCTGGGTTGAAAATTGTGAAAATAGTTTATCTACTCTCTGATTTAACTATAGATACAACACATATAAATAACAGAAGTCAAAACCAAAAATATTTTGGTTTGGGAGAATATCCATGACATTTAACGTTAATGATCAAGTCCAGGGGCTTCTGTAAGTGAACAGGGGTCCACGGCGTCAACCATGCCCCCTTTTAAGTTACACTGCACAGTACCTGTCTGCTACTTGACTCCAG
>JAGFMF010011827.1:5860752-5917255 GCA_019455555.1 Galemys pyrenaicus
AGTCCAGGGGCTTCTGTAAGTGAACAGGGGTCCACGGCGTCAACCATGCCCCCTTTTAAGTTACACTGCACAGTACCTGTCTGCTACTTGACTCCAGATACAACGACCTCTTTGCAACGCCTCAAATTTACCCATATGACCTTCCCTCAGGGCATCTGCACTTGGTTTTCTTCTTCTTGGAATATTCTTCAAAAAGATAGCTCACTCCCAGTTTCCTTCATGTCTCTACTTATATGTTACCTTATTGGAAAGACCTTCCCTGCTCATTCACTATAAAGTGAAAGACCTTGGCCCCTGCGTCCTTGGCCCCTTTGTTCCTCTGCTTCATATTTCTCCATTGTCTTGGCAATTTTTTCTTATTAACCAGCCTCTTCTGTAAGATGAGTTAGGCAAGGCTTTATTTTGTCCACTGACATTTCCCCAGTGTCTAAAACACTGTCTAGCACATAGTGGGTACTCAAAGTTATTCCTTAAGTGAATTAATAAACAAACAAACCTTATCTTTGTACCTCTAGCGCCTACCTATAATAGATTTATTATAGGTATATAATACATGATCTATATTGTCATTAAATAAACTGGTAAAAATGTTAGCTGACTTTCTTTGTTAGAAAAGAGGGTTTTGTCATTACCTAACCCAGCATCCTACCCACAGTGTTAATCACTCCCTCTCCTACAGTCCTGACTTAACAGACCTCATCTGAACACTAATGAAGGAAGGGCTGTTTACTAATTCACAAGGTGGCCTGTTGTATCACAGCGGATCCACTGCCTCAGCGCTGTTTGGGGCATACTTGAGGCTGTTCACTCAGTGTCAGCACCCAGTGCAGGGAACTTGCTGGCCTTATTTCCTGAGCCCGGCACAGTATGGGGCACCAAACAACACTGTTGATGGAAGAATGAAATTCATACATTTTGGAGAAAGAAAATAAAGGGAAAAAACTAATTTTAATTTTTTTTTACTTTGAAATTGGTGCCAATTCAAATATAGCCATCCTAAGATATACACCATTTCTAGTTTGTTTATGCTGTGGCACTTCAGGACTTTCATGTATCCCATTAAGCATTGCAGACTCCCGAGTCCCCTGAGGGGACAGGGGTACCACAGGGAGTGGGGTCAGTAGCTAGTGTCACAAAGGATTCCAGCTGCTCTTATTTCTGTGGATCTTCCCATCCGCATTCATCACCATCTGCAAGGCATCAGCCTGTTTTGCCATTATCACTCTGTTCTAAAAGCCTCCAGTGACTTTCCATTGTCTATTACAGACAAAATCCAAATTTAGCCCAGCTGAAGTCTGCCTACCTGACTTCCTCATCGTAAGCCATTCTTCTTCCTACCTAAGGACTGGGCCCTCGAAACACGTCCTCTCCCGGCTGCCAGGATGCCCTCTCATGCCCGCCTTCATCCCTGCTCTTCCTCTCTTTGACTCACACTGTCCGCCCCTAACCGCAATTGCTATTCCTGACTCATGACAGGAACACAAGTGACTCTTTTCTGCAATATTTTGTATAATTTCTTTAACGCTCTGCTCTGACCCTTGCCAGAGCAAAGCGCCCTAGAATTGTGGCTGACTGTGCCTCATCTCCAACTCTGTCTCTGGCATTTTGAGATATAAGCATGTTTTAACTCCCCATTCTATGGTGCCTCAGAAGCAGAAGAATGATAGCTTCCACTTGTGTGACTCTTATGCAGCAGGTCCTTTGTGCCATCTCACAGATCTTTAAAGATATTATTTTAGAGAGTGATAATGGCTAGACTGATTTTATGAATGCCATTTTAAAGATCAAGAAATAAAGGCTCACAAGTGAAGCGGCTCAGCCAGAGCACTCAGCTAGTTAAAGTTGGTCACACTGCAAGCCCAAGACTGCCGGTCAGCACAGCCCATGTTCTCCATTGCACTGCCACAGCCCGTCAGCTACACCCACTGCCACACCAGTGCCTGAAGGCGTGTCCCTCAGGGAGAAATGTACCGACAACCCGAGGTCATGCATCGATAGTCTTCCTTTGGTTAATGTCTCTGAGAAGTGTTCTAAGTCTTGATCAAGAAAATGTTTACTTCCTCTCTGCACACACACAAACACAGTTTGGTGAGTGACCCTGTAACTTGTAAAAAGCTAAGCTCCAGATTTGATCATTGAGCACTGGTGCCCCTAGGATAGAGCTCAAGGAGCAAATAGTATTTGTAGAATAAATGCATAATCTGTTTTTTGCTTTCCGGTAGACCATTATCATTTTTAAAGTGTGTTAAAGTCCTAGATTTACTTGTCATTTCTGTCTGATTTTAGTAGCTCATCATGAACTAATTGATGATCTTTCATTTCAACCCAAATGTGAAGAAAATACCAGTCCTCATGCATCATTTCATGGAAATATCATAGTAAAAAGCCTGACTATTCCCCTGGTGATATCAAAGTGGGTTGAATAGCTATTAAAAGTAGCTGGAAATCTTAGTAGCATTTTATTTTAAGCATAAGAACATTTCTCATACGTTAATGGAACCATTTATGATTTCCAGATGTTTTTGGTTTTGTCATTTAATGATGGTATATTTGCTAAAATAAATTTCCAGTTATTCTCAGACAGTCTTTTGTACAGCTCTGTACTACTTGAAAAATAAATGTGTGAGTAAACCTTTATGCTTATCATTTGAGAGAAGTGACAATGATTGGGTTTACAATATGCCAAAAGAGCAAGGTAAAGAAGAAGTAATTTAATGCAATTTCTTAAACAAAAAAAGGTCACTTCATTAAAAGAGCCCCCTTTGACAGAGGGTCTTCCCATCCCCCAGAGAGCCCAGCCTGGTGCAGGTGCTGCAAAGCAGCAAAATCAAGTGTGGCTGAGTATTTACCATTCAGAGCAGATGAATAGTAAGAAAACAGTGACAGTTGCATATTTGTATGATATAAATTATGCATTTCTGACTTGCCAGTTCTTGGCTTTGTACTGTAAAAAAAGAAAGAAAAAAAGAATTGCTCGCTATGTAATTTTGGCTCCTTTCCAGAATCTGTATTCCTTACTGCTAACTGAGATGAGACACCAAACCCCTGTGCTGTTTAAATTTGCGCAACAATGCTTTAATATCCAGAGCTCCTCCATAAATAGTCTGCTCTCTCCACACGGACGGACAGAGAAAACAACCTTAGGAAATCTGGGAATGTGTAGCTAGCCCTGATTGATTGATCTAAGCCCGTGGGGAGCATTCGTGTGCACAGCCCCCACTGCTGGCGTGCAAGACTGTTTACCTAAGGCGCAAAGCAGTGTGCCTGCGTGGAGCTACTACAGCCTTAGCAACAGTGGTAGTTGCTTTTTTGTTTATTGTTTAGAATCTGGAGAGCCATACTCCTTTAAGGAAATGCAAACTCCTTTCCCTCGTTCGTTCGCAGCCCCAATCAGTAATCACCGAGACTGTCAGCTGTCTGTGGTTATAAGGAAGAACAGCCCTAGGAAATCATCTGTCTTTCTCACAGAAGAAAAGTTATAGGAGCACAGATGGATGGTCGCTTTTTGCATGCAAGTGACCAGCTAGTATCCACGGGGCATCAAGTGATGGTTTTGGTTTCCGTGCTGGGTGTATCAGCAGCTGTGACCTGGGAAGTTCCACCCAGGAGTGGTATTACTGCAGATATTTTTCTGTTTTGGTGAGCAGTGGTTATTTGGGGACACTGTGCTGTTATTGCAGAGCCTCACCATGAAGATCCAGGATCATCCCAACACACCCGATGCCAAATTGCAGAGGTCTCAAGAAGGTGAAGACCAGCAAGAGAGCTTTGTCTCGGACATGCCCCAGCTGGACCTGACTGCATTGTGTGAAGAGAAGAGCTGGGAAGGTAGGGTTATCTGCTCTCTGATGATTTAATGTGACCATGTGCATGTATGGGTGAGAATACTATGCCAGTGCAGAAGTAACTGAGTTTCTAAATGCTCAGAAATCCTTTCTTGGCTTAGGAATGTGACATATTAAATGTTGCCAAGAGTACTTGCAACCCTGGGATGCTTGCCTTTATCAAGTGTCACCTTGCAGTGTTGTTTTTTTTTTTCTTTTAAACTCGCCATAAGTGCTGATATGTAATGCATTTGCCTTATAGTAGTACCAAGCAGAGGAATCAGGAATTGCTTTGCATTTAGGATTTTATTTTTCAGTATTACTGATCTTTCTACCACTACACCTCAACCATCTACCTCCTTCATTTAATCTCTTTCCCATTTTTAAGATGTATTGGGTTGCTTTGCTTCTATGCATGTTTTTATGGATAGATTTTTTTAAAATCCAGGTTAACAAACAGGGGATTTGCTTGTCAAAGAGAACACTGAATAAAAGTGCTTCTTATTAAAAGCCAGAAGAAAGAAAGGGGGCGGAGGATAAGACTGCGGTACAGTTTTAAATTGGTTTTCCTAGAGATTTTTAACAATAAGTTTTTCAAAACATTGGAAATTCATTTATGAAGACATAGGAACTAATTTCAGGAAGGATATTGCAATAGTTTCATCAAACTGCTCTTATTGTCCATATATATATCAAACATATATCAAAGTGTATCTAAAATAAATGCTTCTCTGCATTTGTGCAGTGCATGTGCACCAGCTGCACAACTTAACACAATGACTTAGCAGAGTCACAACTATGAAAAACAGTCCTTTTCAAAAGACCATGAATTTTGTTGTCTCTGGTCCTGCTTTTTTAACCAAAAAAGTACTCGTTATGATAATGACTTTCGATAAAGGACCAAAATAGTATCTAAAAAGACCACAGTGTGAAAACTAGTGACCCCATGTGTGCCTCACCTCCTGGGCAAATGAAGCTTTTCAAAAATAAGCTGTTCTTTATTCTAGTCTTCCTCTTTGCAAAGTAAGAACTATGTTCTAGTTTTTGTCATGTAAGTGGGTAGTGAAACTGAGATTTTTTTCACCTCTTTCCAACTCACAATATATTCACTGAATTTAAAAATGTAGGATTTTTGTTTTAATTGAAGTGATACATTCCTGGATACTGTTTAGCCGTTCTTTTCAGGTGTGTTTTTAATTCAAATATTGTAAGTAACCCCCTCTTCCCCTCAAAAGTCCTGTCGTAGCCACTGTTACCAAAATAAAGGAGAAAAAGCAGTAGCCATAATAAATACTATAGGTTTCAATTATATTATCTCTCCATGTCATTAACATGAACTATAAATAAAATTTAAGATTTGGGGTAGAATTCAAGTTGGTCACTTGTCAATTTCTATCCTGAATTTTCACTCCTCCTGAAAGTGATTCACTCTGATTTTTTTTAAGTTGCTTAATCAAAACTTTATAACCTCTTCTGCCATACTGAAAGAGGCTAATATAAAGCTGAAAATTCACTCCAAGTGGTTGAAAGCTAATTTATAGTTTCCTTAAAACTATTTCATTTCTTAATATAAAGAACTTTTTTTGAGATAAATAATAATAATATGAACAACGCAACCAACATTTCATTTTGTATTGGGAAAATAGATGGACTTTAAAAAAAAAAAAGCTTGTGAGGGAAAAAAGCTTGTGAGGGAAAATTATGTCTCAAAAGGCTAGAGAATATGCATTCTGGTATGGAAATTGAGGAAATGATTTACTTTAATGTTTTGTGCCAGTTACTGCATTTGTCACTGAACTTGCTTATCTTAAAAATCTGTGAACTTATTTCAGTGCTGTTTTAATCATGGTTATGCTTTCAGTGATCATTTTTTATTGTATGTTTATTTTAAATTTCCAAGTTACATTATAATTTTTATATAGGTATAAGAATGGGGGAAAATGGAAATTTTGTATCAAGGGTGTAGATGAGAGCAGTGAATTCAGTCACTAAAATGTGGCCTTATTTTATGCTTCAAGAAGAAACTAAGAAAAGGGTGACTTTCCAGTAAGAAATAAACTTTGTACTCATTTAAACTGTGAATATGAATTACTAGTTATCACAAAATAACTACATGGAAATAAGTAGCTAGAAAGAGGTAGTTACCAAAACCATAGGAACCAGTATCCATCTATAAGTCTCCATCACTGCTGTCCAAGTCATCATGTATTGTAGTGTAAGCACCTCCTGTTGGCATACCTGTGCATTCCCTTGTTCACGCCATATTCATGCTCTCTCATCCAGCAGGATCCTGAATATCAGGTGAGGTCATGTTCCGTGAGCAGCCTGCCAGGGCCTAGCCTCTGCGGTGTGTGTGCTCCCATACAGAAACCATGTTCTCTGACTTCTGAGGCATATCCTATCAGGAAAACAAAAGGGAGATGATTAAATTATTAAATACTCCATAAGCTGCATAGAATGGACTCCCTCTTAAAGTGAATATAAGTTTAGAGTCTGTTGTGCTTTTTTTTTTAAGAAATTTATTTTTTAACAATTTATTTGTGCATACAAGAACTGGGGTACAGTCCAGAGGTGCAGCGGGTGAGAGGATTCACCAGAGACAGGGTGGGGAACGAAACAGGCAGATCTACTGAAATACACTGCTGAGGGGAGCCAGGGGGTGAGACAGGAGAGGTCTTCTGTGCCATGTGGGCCCCCTCCCTGGCAGGGAATCAAACTCAAGCTGCAGTGGCTGCAAATAGCTTCATAGAGCTGCAACTTAACCCCTCGTACCACCAAAGAGGCCCTTGATTGTGCTTTTTGACAATAGA
Organism: Galemys pyrenaicus; assembly: GCA_019455555.1. Taxonomy (NCBI): domain Eukaryota; kingdom Metazoa; phylum Chordata; class Mammalia; order Eulipotyphla; family Talpidae; genus Galemys; species Galemys pyrenaicus. The sequence continues at coordinate 5,867,387 of JAGFMF010011827.1, forward strand.
TAACACCACCTTTATCATTATGTATGAACGCAGTGAAGTGTACTTTATTCTTATATGTCTTTTATATAGCTTTATATATACGTGAAGAAAATATACTTCAGTAGGCTTGGGAGTGTGAATTCTGTGTGTGTGTGAATATGAATTGTGTGTATGTATGTGTATTAGGACAAATTGTCACATTTTTTGATTTATCTCCATGACATTATTATTATGAGTATGTACACTCCAGAGTTAAATGAAACATAAGTAAGTCAAATGTACTTTTGTTATTTAAATCCCTTTAGAGTTGCATAATTAGAATGTTCCTAATCACCCTAGTCATATTGATTTAAGGATACTATTTTTGGAAGTACTGGAATTTAAAAACTGAGCTACTCTATTAGGTTTGGTGAAATTAAGTTTGAAAGAGCATTTTAAGGGCAAAAATCACTTCATATATCTTATTCATGAGTTGTACTTATTGAAAATAGCTTTGGAAAGGAAATTCTCTAAAAGAACGATAGAGAAAAAAGATCTTAAATACCTTCCAATTGAACCTTCTCATTATACAGAGAAGAAAGCCCAAGCGAAAGGAAGCAAAATGGTATTTTCAAGATAACAGTCTCCTGAGTTCATAGCGGATTTGTGTCCCAGAAGGCAGGGACTGTAATGATTATGAGCTAGATTCAAGTTCTGGCTTTACAAATTAACCAGCTTTGTGGACCAGTTAGTAAGCATAACTCAATTTTGGCCTCGACTTCCCATCTTTAAACAGATATAAGAGTTGATAATAATGAGTAGGAGGAATAGTATTATCTACTTATTAAGATTGTTACAAGGCCCCTATGTTTATTAGAGCACTATTTACAGTAGGTAAAATATAGAAACAACATAAATGCCCAAAATTAAATGACTGGGTCAGGAAGATGTGGTCTATGTGCACAATGGAATACTACTCAGCAATCAAAAAAAGATAAACAGATGCCATTTGCAGCAACATGAATGGAGCTTGAAGGGATTATGCTCAGTGAAATAAGCCAGAAAGAAAGAGAAAAATATTGAATGGTTTCACTTATAGAAGAAATGCAGGGGAACCAAATAAGGGATAAGGAAAAAATAATTATAGTAAATTAAAAAACAAAATTAATAGGCAACTATAAATCAGAGACATTCTTCAAGGGAGGGAGAAAGGGATCAAAACAGGAGAAGGAAGAGCACAGGGGACTAATGGTGATGGTGCATGGGGTAAATTGGTAGTGGGAATTTTATGGGGACTACACCTGAGAGAATACATACACTGTAGAAAAAGGAAGAATGATGTAAAAGATATTTATATAATTTAAAAAATAATAAAATAAAAAAAGATTGTTGCAAGGATTAAATGAATTGATATAGGTATAAAATACTCGGCACGATGTAGGCACTTGGTAAGCAATAAGTCTTACTGGTGTCCATCATGAATATTTCAAGTATAGTTTCAGAAAAGCCAGCCTAAGTTTGTCGTCTACCTAGTGAGCATGAATGGCTCTGAACACCAAAGAGTGAAGGACTGCTAGGCAGCCTTCTTTTTTCTGACTCTGGATTAGGGAAACATTTGATAAGGGCTCAATGGGACCTTTAACAAGGATTTGTATAATCTTTTCAGAGATGTGAAAGGGCTAGAAGACAGGATGATTCATTACTAACTGATTAAGGACTTGAGCTTAAATGTACAGATACATGGATCCAACTCAATATAAATAGGGGTATTTTATCAGTAAGGTTCTCAGCCTAATTCTTTTCCACACATTTGTGTTGAAATGACTTCAGAGGAAAAAATTGAGGTTCTGTTTATTAAATTTGCTATAGGGACAAAACAGATATATATGAACTATAAGGATTAACTTTGGGTTGATAAAAGTGACTGCTAAAGTTCCTTCGAACTTTTAATAGTTTACAAAACTATTTGAACAATTTAATGGGATTACCATTGTTTTAAGGTTAAATTTTGGAACACAAAGGGAAATTTTTTGATAAAAGGATTTGATGAAAGGATTCCCAGGATAAATACCCTCCCCAGTGATGCTTATATCTTTCTATCTCCGGATGTCCTAGCACTACAGAGAACCTCTGTGAATGACCACGTACCAAACAATATGACTCTAAATTTAAAGATATAATTGGAAATGAGATGTAGAAAATATCAACTCCCTCATTCTGTTAAATTTCTTAGAAATAAATCATATCAGTGGTCAATTTTCTTTTGTACAGTAGATGGACTCAGCAGCTAGCAGAAAGTTGCCATGTTCCAAAGACTATATTAGCCTTACTCAAAACTGTTTTCTTCTTCCTGTAGTGAATTCCCCCCTTATTTCCATGTGTACTTTACTTTCTGAATTAGAAATTCCTGAAAATCTGTTCTTTTTTTATTACTTAGGTAGTAAGCATGCAGCCTTTATCTCTGTCAGCCAACCTGGATGAGTTAATTTTTAATAGTGAGACATACCATACTCTGTATGTTCAGAGTTCTTTGTGACAAGACATGTGACTTATGGCAAAATCCCTTTCCAGGGAATTCTGGTCTAGATATAGAAACACATTTATTTTTTGTGAATGTTTAATATGAAATCCAATTTGAAGCCTCAAATCTGTCCTGTTTTCCCTTGGAATGATTTTCTCACAATACCCTTACCTAGTGTCATCCTTTGGAATTACTGCTTAAAATATAAAATACTTCCCAAACTAGAAATTCTGAATATATCCACCAGCCTGACTATGTGCAGAGGGATGTTGTTGGACATACAGTCATGTACTACACTGCTCTTACTTGGTTCATTCTTGTTTTTTCTAGACAGTTATCAAAACAGAACAGATTTTGCATTTTTAGATAATTGAAAACCAAAACAGAGAAATTGTTGGTTTTATTGATTATTTAGATACATTAAATTGTGTATTAAATGTAATGTTATATAACTCTTGAATAGGAGCCCTAAATTATATCACTGTGTAGAATAAAAAGAAAGTGAGATGAAGGAGTGAGAAATCATACCAGCATTTCATGTTGCGAAGGTGAAAATTTTCTGTCACACGTGCAGTGTGATGATGAAACGTACTGTCTTCTTTGTCACATTAAAATTCTTAATGATTTACAATTCTCATTTTTAAAGAAGTGGATTCATTCACACTAACTATAGATTTTAAAGAAAAATGTCATCTGTAAGCTTGAATTTCTTCAGCTGTATATTCATACCACTAGGGAAATGACACACATGGTTTTCTTGTCATGAAGCAGTTGGCCAAGAAAGAAACCACAAATCAGAGCGGTGTTAACAATGGTCCTGGGTTAACTTCAAAGCATCAGTGAGCTTCAATTCAGTTCCATGATAAGTATGTCATAGCTAATTAAGGGCCATGGTTTAACTTGTAATGGAGACATGTTGGTTAATGGTCATAGATATACACACTCTTTTGCAATATGTATACAGAGTCTACAAACTGATAAATCAAGGATTTGCTATAACATTTTTAAAGAGACATTCTTCCCAATTCAGACAGATTAAAAGGTTTCAAATTAAACTTTGATGAATAGAAATGTCAAACTAGCCAGCATGCCCATATGCCAATATCAACATCAAACTGTTTGACTGATGCCCTCTGTCCCCAACGAGCTTGTCCTCCCCGTGGGTTGTTTTGCTGCTTTGCCACTGAGGTTACTGCCTGCTGCAATACTCCTCAGTCCATCTTAACCATTTCTCTGTCCTCACTCCACTGACAGTAGCCGTTACAGAAAATTGCTGTCTTATGAAATGTCATGAAATAGGAGATGGAATCTCGTCCGTTTAATAGTTTCACCTTCAAATACTACATGTTCATTATTTTTCCAGGAACTGCTTTCCCCTCACCCTCTCTCACACCTCAATTCATTTTTCCTCTTTCATGTTGGCAGCTCTGGGCCACTCATATCCGAGCCCTGCCACTTGAGAGGAGCCGGCTGAGAGCCCTGTACACATGATGAAGCAACTTTGTTCACCTCCCGCTCCAGCCAGATAGATCTACCCACATAGTCTCTGCCACGCTTTGAAACTCCCTAAGCAAGACTCTGTCTTGAATACAGCTTTCATTTTTTACTTTCCAGAATATTTATGTTATCAACTTGTGTTCCCAGCTAACTTGGTTCTCTTTTAAGGACCTATGGGTTTCATTCCACATGAAGTTATTTTTTTTTTAATTAATGCACTTATCTCTCCTTCTACATTATGGGGTTTGAAACATTTTAGAGTCATCTTGCTGCTCAAGCACTTGGCACATTCTAAATAGAAGCATTGTCCCTAAATCAAGAGATTTAGTTTCTAGTCCCAGTTCTTGTCATTGATTAGGTATTTGCTCTTCACTTCACTGGGTTTCAGTTTATAATCTGTTGGGTTTAATTAGTGGGTCTCAAATCTGACTGCATTAAGGATCACTTGGACAGTCTTTAAGAGTGAGGAGTGTGTGTGTGTTTGTGTGTGTGTGTGTGTCTTACATATCTGAACTATCACCTAAAATTTCTGCTTAATTTGATGCTGTGAGCACCTGTTCATTAGGAGTTATTTATATCCCACTGTGCCCTAAATGTGCAGCCAGGGATAAGAAATCACCAGATGAGATGATATGGGAAATTACAAACCACTCTTAAGGTCTATGATTATAATGTGATTTTGTTAAATAAAATACTGAGTAAGCACTTGTTTAAGATAATTTTGTAGATTTTATGGTTTGACTGCCAAAAGAGAAAATGTTCCCTGACTCAAACTGTAGGTATTCCACAATTTAAGGTCATGGCCATCTTCTAGTTTTGTATAAACCCTCAAGTATACTTACAATGCAAACTATTTTTTTGCTGTTTGAGGGACTTTATTAAACTTTTTATAACTTTTTTTTTAATGCAGAGTGTATTACAGACAAAATACTCTCCATCATCTGACAGCTATCTTTAAAATTTGGTAGGATTTTTTTTTTTTTAATGAGGAAGGGAATACATTGAGATTGGTCTTGTAGTAAATAGAAATATGACCCTATGTACTTCCCAAATGACAAATCATGATTTTATACTGAATATGTTTTCTTCCTGAAGATAGCCTAAAATAATTTATACAGATTTGGTTCTTTTAGGCATTCTTTTTGTTTTTCACTTACTTATATTAGCATCTTACTTCAACTGTAGCCTTCAGCAACGTCTGAAGTTTTAAGTGCAAAGCATGCACCTTTTAAACGTGCTAACCCCATGCCTCCCTGATGGTGCAGCGGGTTGAGCGCCGCACTGTGAAGCAGCCATGACACAGCAGTGTGAGCTCGATTCCCAGCCAGGGAAGGGACCCACATGACGCGACAGACCTCTCCTGCCTCCCCTGCTCTCCTGCTCTCCTCAGCAGTGTACTTCAGTCAATCTGCCTGTTCTGCTCCCCACTCTGTCTCTGGAGAACCCTCTCACCTCCCATGACTCTGGCCTGTACCCCAGCTCTTGTGTGCATAAATAAATAAATCTTTAAAAAATAAATAAATAAAAATAAACGTGCTAATCCCAACACACTAAGCAGTATAAGAAAGAGCTCACTAGGTGATCTCACCTGAAGCTGAAAACGCCTAAATAAGTGGGCACTCCCAGCCTGTGACCCCTCAGCTGTTTCAGTGAAGGATGTATAGTCATGATGCCAGATATATTCTATGACATACTTGCTTTTCTTTCCAATGATGCCCTCAGGGTGGAAAATTTGTCAGTGATCTGCAGAGAACTTTGAAGTATACACTATTAGCTCTCCTTCAAAGCTGTTTCTCAGTGCAGGCCTAGCACATTATCCTTTGAAAGCAAATGAGGATGGAGATGGCAGTTGGATGATGACTGCCTGATATGTTAGTGAGCCCAGTCAGGGCATGCATCCTCACCCAAGCCTTAAATCTAAAATGAGAAACTACTCAGTGCTTCCTAAATCTACTGCTGTCTAAAGTATTCAGAACAATTTTGACCCATTCTCACACTTTTCCAGAGCACACCACCACTTTTTCCTCATGGCAGCAGGAGAACGTGGACCCTGACGAGGCATGCCTCTCGCCCCAGGCCGGGCGCCTGATTCGTCAGCTTCTGGATGAAGACAGCGACCCCATGCTCTCTCCTCGCTTCTATGCTTATGGGCAGAGCAGGCAATACCTGGATGACACAGAAGTTCCTCCTTCTCCCCCCAACTCCCATTCTTTCATGAGGTATGTTTCTTTGTGTCACAAATAAGCAAGTGCACTGGCCTATAAAATTGGAAAGATTAGCAATGGGACTGATGGCTAGTGATTTTCTTCTAATTCAGATGGAAGCCTGTGGAGAAACACATTTGATTTGAAATTTCCCATCCTAGGACACATTCTGTTGTATTTCAGTTGAACTGTAACATCACATAGTAAATTTCCAATAGAAATTCCTTTCTCAAGTTTTCTCACATTTAACTTTGAGGGACTATGGCACATATTTCAATTTCAGCCTTTGCTGAAATTCCACAAGCTAGAGACCTATTTAATAAGTGGGACATGCAGAACTCACAGTCCCAAAATGAACTGGTAGTCAACTTGCATTTATTCAAGGGATGCAGGTGCCTCCCCTCCCTCTGCTGCCCTCATCCCCAAAGCTCCTCCAGCAGTGACCACTCGTAGGGGAGTTGACCCAAGTTGTGCCCCTAACAGGAGACGGAGCTCTTCTCTGGGGTCCTATGAAGATGAGCAAGAGGACCTAACTCCCGCCCAGCTCACTCGAAGGATTCAGAGCCTTAAAAAGAAGATCCGAAAATTCGAAGACAGATTTGAAGAAGAGCACAAGTATAGGGTGAGTGCCCCTGCCGGACTCTCTCCATTGGTCTCTTCCTCCCCAACATGCCAGCAAAGCAATAACTCAGAGAAGTGAAAAGTTGAGGGAGATTTCTAGAGAATCTCAAAACCAAAAGACAATAAAGACTGGAGAGTAAACCTTGATAAACTGAAAACATGCGCCAGTACTTTTGCTTGCAGAGGTATATCCTTAAAAATAAAATGGAATTCTTTCATGTGCATTTCATAAATTTATCCCTGAGCAGTAATACGAACAGTCATTAAATGAAGTCTTCTGTTTGTTCAAAACTCAGCTCAAGATTATCTTCTAAAATTTTCTTAGTATTGACCTCATTCTCTCTGCTCTTTCCTTAGAATATCTTATAAAAGTGGTAAAGAGCATTTTTCATGATAGTTGCAGTGTAAAACATAAACCCTTGTGCTTTCTATTCTGTAAAACTGAAATGTTTAAACTACATTTGTTAAATCTGTTAAACTACAAATCATGGAAATAGGGCTATGGACCACATACAAGTCCATACTCATACATCTGTAGGTTGTTGCCCCCTGAGGAATTTTTTGAAGCTTCAAAAATAACCAGGATATAACAAAGGATAGTGGAATTACCTCTGTGAAGATTGTTCTGACTGATCATGATTCATTTCCTATTCTGGTGGCTCAACTTTTCCTCTCTGTTAAAAATAAATTGATCCGCAAACAATTCTTTTTCCAAAACATTTACTCTAGATTTCCTTGTCTTAGCCTTCTCACAGTGACAAAGCAGCCAATCCAGAGGTCCTGAAATGGACCAATGACCTTGCCAAATTCCGGAAACAGCTTAAAGGTAGGTGCAGTTCTACACTATGGTTTCTGTAAAACAAGTCAGGTGCAAAAATCCATACTCTCCCCTCATGCCAGATACCACTGCTGAAAGATTCCAAGAAAAATAAGTTCCTGGAAGCTGCTTCTTAGTTCTCTCCAGATACAGAGTGAACCTTTATGTCTTCCAAAGGTCTCAATCACAGGGCCACCCAGATCAACTAAGGTGAAATTCTGCAGCATTTATCACTGCATCACTAATATAAAGATGTTTGCATTTCAACACTAATTGCCTGTTTAACCCAAGGCTTCCCTGGCTGTGGTGTTAGAGGAGATATAGACACAAAGAGGAATCTTAAAAGTATGTGGTTGCTGTCTCTCAAAGAGCTTTCTATGTCTCAGGACACACCGTCATCTAAACATGTAAATAGAATACAAAATAATCCCAAAATGAGGTATGTAAGTCATGCAAAAAGGGTGGCTAGTGGTTAGATGTTAAATCACTTTTAAACTCTCAGGGACAAGAATAGGAAAACATCTGCCACATTCCAAGAACAACAAGCAGGCTGGTGTTGCTGAAGTGTGGATGTTACCTAGTTCAAGTGTTCTCAGGAATTAGGGTTAGGGTAACATTCCAGATATTCTAGACATTGTCATTATCTCAGGTTTTGCAGAATAGCCTAGGGATTTCAGCTAATATTATAATTAGATGCTTTCTGCAAAAAGACAGGCTAAGCAGTTATTAACACCCCAGAAAAACAATTTGACTTCAGCAGACATGAATTCTCAAATGTCTCTCAACCCCCAAATCTTTTCAACTAGAGTCAAAACTAAAGCTATCTGAAGAGGACCTAATCCCCAGGATGCGACAGCGAAGCAACACACTCCCCAAGAGTTTTGGTTCCCAACTTGAGAAAGAAGATGAAAAGAAGCAAGAGTTGGTCGATAAAGCAATAAAGCCGAGCGTTGAAGCCACACTGGAATCTATCCAGAGGAAGCTCCAGGAAAAGCGGGCAGAAGCCAGCCGTCCTGAGGACATTAAGGTGTGATGATTCTGGCAGGGTCTCAGGCTCACTGCAATCCTAAAACTTTGCGATCAACGTGGTACCAAAACCTAGGCCATGCCACATGGGTTCCAGTGGAGAGGGTGATGGAGTGACACCTTTCTAGACATCCCACACCCTCATCTTCCCCATCTTTAGTTGTCTAGAGTAGCAGGAACTTCCAAGTATTTGAACTGCAGGTACTTTGGGCTTTAGTCACAAAAACCCTACTGCACAGATTTCAGAATGAGCTTTTTTTAGCTTCATCGATAGTTTGGTGGCTGTCTGAGGGAGAAGGATTCTAGACAAACTTTTGGGTATGTGTGAGCTATCACGGTAGGCATTGCTGGGACCACCTTGCTGAGTCCCAGTATCCTCCACCTCACTTACCTCAGTGTTCAGCTTTCCTTTGCTGCTAGTTGGGAGATGTATGTAGTTGATGATGATTCTGCAGTTCAGCCATATTTCTAGAGAGAAGGTCAGGTCTGAAATGAGCTTTGGTTTAATATATCAGAATTCTTTTAACTTTACTTTAGGACATTTAACTAAAGAAACAAGCTGAAGTGTTTACAAATGTTTTCTCTTCTATTTCTCTGTCCTTTCTGTATATGCAGGATATGACCAAAGACCAGATTGCTAACGAGAAAGTCGCACTGCAAAAAGCTCTGTTATATTACGAAAGCATTCATGGACGGCCGGTATGTGAGTGGGCTCAATTAACTGATTGGGGTAAATGACCTGGCTTTAAAAAGGGATTTTCTGTGTACAATATTTTGCAAATAAGCTTCCCTATATTTAGAATACTATGTGTTTTTACCATAGCTAAGTTTTTTGAAGGCTTAAATTGAGAGTTCCACTACCTAGTAAGTGTTAAATATAATGGAGATCCAAAGAAAAACTAGTTTGCAACTGGAATTTAGTCATGAGTGTCCTCTTTAAGGAGGCATGTGTTCGAGGAGGGATAGGATGGAGCCAGAGGCCTAAAGTGAGGAGACTGCTCTGCCTGGATCTGCCCCCATAAACTGTCCCTGGATCTAGTCATTATTTGTCATTAAAAAAGGCATTGAACTTAAAATGTTCTTCCCTAAAATTTATACCCAGTGCCGTTGCAATGAGTATTTGTAGAAAAGTTCCAGCTGCCATTTAGAATCAAAAGCATGAGGAATCCAAAGTATGGCTTTGCTGTTTCATAACAACCGGAAATATTTGAGGTGATTTGTTACTCTGCAAGTGTTTAGTGAATGTTTATTGTTAGTCCCAGGGAGGACAGCAGCAAGACAGGCTTCTGCTCTCCTTCTTAAGGATTCTGTAATCAGGTACCCTGTCAGTTACTCTTGGCAACCTTCTGTTCAGAATGTTTTCTGGTATCCAACAAGACAAATCTTGAGTGGGGCTAAAGCTTTGAAGTTCATGTGCGCAGAATGGCTCTTCATGGAGCCACGGACATAGGTCTCTTTTCCACTCTCAACATGGACATAGAGTATAGACAATCCTTTTATTCCTTTTATCTAAAAGGTGGTTTTTGAGCAGCCCATCGCCCTGTGCAGGTGGTCCCAGTCGCCAGTCTTCTCCCTTTGCAGAGCAGCGGCGGCAGCTCCTCCCAAGGCTGCTCCTGTGACCATTCAGGCCTCTTTTAAAAAGCCTGACCCTTTTGGCGGCAGCTCTTTCTGCCTGCTCGTGTCTATGCAAGCATCCTTTATTCTTCGTCCCCTTTTTATAGTAAGCCCGCCCTTTTGGATATAAAATTAAATAAATAAATAAATAAAATATGATTTTTTTTTTTAAATAAAGAAACTTCCAGAATAATGCACTGGATAATAAAGTCTGTGAGGGAAGGGAGTCTGGGTTTTATTCACCTGATGATGAACCTAATCCTCAGCAACTATCACAAAACTGAACACATGGCACATGCCCGATAAACTTCTGTAGATTGTATCCTCTGCGATATTTTAGTTCTGAATTTATCAGGTTTAAGTTCAGGGAAAAACAATAAAAGCTGGACTGATGATGATTGATTTTGTTGGCTTGTCCCTGCAGTGGAAAAATACTGGCACCCAGGATAATGGTCTTGTTTCAAGCCAAGTTTTGTTTTGGATTTTTTAAAGGCATTGAACCACATAGTAAATGCACTAGAGATCAAGTGCATTGTGAAACCGTATTTTTTTATTGGAGTATTCAAACTGATGGAGGTAGAACTGCGCTTCTAGCAGAGAGAAGCCCTTTCCCCACTGTAGGGCGGCTGCCCACAGTCTTGGTGGAGGAGGTGGAAGTTATGATTTTTTTCCTTCTTTAAAGTTTCTCTTTTTCATTGTATCTATTCAGATGAGGGCATCAGTAGACTCCTTTAAAGACTCCCTTCCTGAGGCCTGGAGATCTCTTGGCAGCAGTCTAGTCATTCTTAATAATGGCCTCTGAAGGGACATGTGTGCCACAGTATTTATCAGCCTGAATGGAACACAGAACCCCCCATTCTGCTGGGACTGTGGCGATGTGCACATACTCTGGGTTTTCGGGTTGCAGCCGTAGATTCAGTATGCATCCCTACAAAGACTAACTCTGTGACTTACTGGTGCCTCGTTCTGGTCTGTATAATAGATGACTGTTACGGGTTGCCATGGAAACTGAATGACATTCCACTCATGTTACCTGTAGGATGCCTGATGCTGAGGAAGTAGGGTCGGTGGCTTGGCAGCGGAGGGGGTGCACACTGCAGGACAGTTTTCACTTCTTGTTATAGTTACATGTTCTGCTCTCTGAGGCTTATGTCTTATTAAGTGATTGGATCAGGGGAAAGACCATGCATTTTAGCACTCCCATCATAAGGAATATGGAATATTAATTGTTGACTCTGCCTTGTTATTGCCTCTCTTTTATCACTCTTTCAGATAATGAACAGTTTTTTGGGTCCATATTCTAGTATCTCTGGACAGGGAACAAATGCTCTAGAAAGTTGAAGTGTCATTTATTCCTGATCTCAGCTCAGACTTTCTTTGTCTGAAACATGATGCTCCAACCTCTTGAGGAATAAAAGCAGAGATCATTTGAAAATTGACCAATCATAGTGGACTTTTCATTCTTAGAGCTCTGGTGTTGCCATGGACCCTGGACTGTAAATACCATTTGGGCAACATTTTTCTTTAGAGAAAAATACATGTACACCCAAAGGTAAACTACCATTCCAAACCTGGAGTTTTTTTCTTTTTTGAGAAAAGTCAGTGGTCAGAACTCATAGGTTTTTGCTGACTACAGATTCTGACTTAAAAGTACTCTATTAAATCACAGACGCGGTTTGTCTCTAGAACTTGAGGTGTGATGGAAAATAGGAGAAGCAGGAGATAGTGAAGGGCTACAAATATTGTTGAAGGGAATGAGCTTGATTCCTCCCCTCCATCTTTAAAGTCAGTCCTCTATTTTTTTATTGAATAAATTTAATGTGTCACATTGTATAAAAATAAGGTATTAAGACAGGGGCAGAGAGAGCTTAGGGACCAAAGAGCTACTAAAAAGCCCCAAAGGCTACAAACTAGAACCAAGGGCTATAGCAATACAACATCTACACAGTAGGAGCCTATGGGCTATAGCCTAACAAAGCACAATGACTGGTAAGAGGACAGGTTACAGTCTGTAGGTTCTCATCCACATGCACAATTACAAGAGTACTCTGGCTCCAGGAACCATAACCAAGGGATTTATTTTACAAACAGTGGAAACAAAGAGTATACTGTAGCCACAGGTGACAGCTATCTCACTCAGATAACGTCAGTGATGGTCATGACGGTCACCACTAGTCATCAGGAGTGCAGGACAGCACTGGCCAGTAGTGACGACCACTATTGGTCCCACAGATGTGGTGTCAGAGACACCCAGTGTTAACAGCTCTTTGTGAGTTGTTGGATTACTCCAACAACAAACAGTTCTTTGAGATCTCAGGTCCAGGGCCTTTAGTGCTCCTTTCAGGTAACATCAGAGACAGGACCAAGGCACAGTCTCTGACAGAGGTCTTCAGCTTCTCTTCCCTCCTCGGAGGTCAGCTGCTGGATGCTCCTTTTCTTTTTTCTTCAGAGGTCAGGAATTGGGCCGTCCCCTTCTTTCTTCTTCCTTTGGCGACTGGAGCCATCTTCTCTTCTTCAGGGGCTCTTGTCCTCTCTTTTTCTTTGGGAGCCCTCATCTCCCTCCAACTCTGGCTTATATCTTCTTTTAGGGTGCTCCACCTATGAGTCTGATTGGACCATTTTTCAATCCTGTGGCTGATTGGACCATTTCGCACTAATTTGCTCATAGCTTATACCTGATTGGTCCATTCCACAATCCAAGAAGTAAAAGGTCTCTGAGGAGCAACTGACAGAAATGGCAGTTACTGAGCTCTGAGGAGCAACTGTCACAATGACTTGTGGTGGAGCAGTAGGGTGAGGGAATACCACTGCTCCTGCTTGCTCCCACCTCTGAGGTGGCTGGTTTCTGGTAACAGTAGTACATTGGTATATTATCATATAATTTCTCTTGCAGTAATCTTTAACACACTATATATCTATAGTACTATGTTCAGCTGCTTATGAATTCTATGATTCTTTAGTACTCACTACAAGTTGTATCCTTAAGCATCATCAATTGTATCTCCCGATCATCCCCATTCTATGGTAACAACCATTTTAGTCTGGTTTGTTCTTTTACAGTTTTGATTTGTCTCTATATTCCATATACATTGATGTCCACATATAAATGATGTCTTTCTCTATCTGACTTATCTCAGTTACAAAAGCATAATGTGCTTAGGGTCCACCCATATTGTCACAGATGGCAGGGTATCTTCCTTTCTCATGGCTGAATAATAATCTGATTTGTATATATGCCATATCTTTTGTATACATTCATCTGTTTGATGGGCATTTGGGTTGTTTCTATATATTGGCTATTGTGATGGTAATGCAATAAACATGAGTGTGCTAAAATTTATTTTAAACATTTTTAAACCCTCTGCCAGATTTTAGAGGTACAGAGATGAGCCAGTCAATGTATTCTATCAGCAGGTGTTCCTTGAATACCTACTGTTCACCAGTAATTGTCCTTAAAAACACAATTTCATGGAAGGAATGAGACATGTAAAAAAATTATTACAAAATAAGTCTTATAACAAAACTAAATGTTTTCTATTTCCCTGGGAAAATAGTAAATGATCTGGGACTTTTGAGCTTTGAGGAATTTTAAGCAGGGAACTAATAATGGTTATAGTTTTGATTTAGGAAAATCAATTTTGTTCCATATTGCTGATGGAAGTATTCCCAATGATCTGCAGCTGCACTGGATGTTTTAAACATTCATTACTAAATAAAGTTGTCAGTTAAATAAAGTCTGTAAGAATGGTGAGACTTCAGTTGAGTCATCTTTGTTTTCTCCACATGCAGGGCATGCATGGGCATCTGGTAGCACGATAAGAGCAGGTGTCTCAGCTGTCTTATTCTTACTTTTCAGGTAACTAAGAGTGAACGCCAGGTCATGAAGCCACTGTATGACAGGTACCGGCTGGTCAAACAAATCCTGTCCCGCGCCAACACCATCCCCATTATTGTGAGTGCCACACCTCTCCGTTGCTGTTCCCTGGCTGAATGGGCCCCAGCTCTGTTAATAGGGCCCTCATCTACATTTTTCATTAAAGAATGACCTTTAGCAGTTGAACCTGCCATTAATATTGAAGCTTGAGGATGAAGAATTTATCAAAGATTTCTGAAGCTACATTTGCCAAAATTGAGCAAAGCTGAAGCTAATATTTTTTTTTCCTTATTGGGAAACATGCCTTGGCCACATACATCCATCTGACTTGTACTTGGCTGACTCTCCACCCTTTCCTCAGAGATGGTGCACCAAGTGGACAGGCTGTGCATTCTCCAAGCCGCTCCATTCCAAAGAGTGCCTCTCTGGCCCCTGGGACCTCTGGTAATAGTCTTCTCTCCCCTTCCAAGAGAGGGACGAGGCCCTCAGGACTCATATCCATGGAGAAATCCTCTGAGGGACTCAGGAGAACCAACCTCCTCATTGTAAGATGTAGAAAAGGATCCTTTTCTTCCACTTCTCTACATCTTACAATGAGGAGGTTGGTTCTCTACATCTTACAATGGGAGGCCATCCTTTTCTTAGTGATTGTGCAGTTAGTTGATCTCAATGGCCACCATCCTTAGATTTAGACTCTGCATTTTGATTTTGTCAGACACAGGGAATAGCAACTGGCCTCAACTCTGGGAAAGTCTTTCAGGCACTGGCCGACTTACTGTCCTCCCTTCTCCAACCTTGGGTTTTTCCACACCAGCTCATGAACTCATCATCGGGCCCTCACCATCTCTTGGGCAACTGTTTGCCTCTGTTTTAGTGCTTCATCTCCAGGGGCTCTGGGGTTTTCTTTGCTGGCTTTAGACTTTTTAATAAGCACACACAGCCTCACTGCTGTGTCGATACTGAAATGCATATACATTTCTTAGCTGATGTTGTTCTGTTCCTACTTGAAATCCCCTTGTTTACTTCTGGGCCTAAGATGTGGCCTTTATATTTCTTTTAACAGTGAATGTGTTCATACAAATGAAGGAGAGTCCAGAGACCTCAGGTAGATGTGTTTGAAGAAAACTACTTTTCTAGAAATGTCCTGCAGTCCAATTTTGTAAACTAACCTATAAAAATAATTAAATTTAAGGAATCCATTTCATTCTCCAATTAAGATTGCTTAGCGTTGCTGAATAGAGTGAATGAGTAACAAGGAATTCAGATAAACTTTGTATCACTTTGATCACTTTGTATCACTTGAGCTTACCATTATGATAGGTAAAGCTTACTGCAATTCATGTGTTCTTGGATAGCTTATGACTGGGGAGGGAGGGAGAGCAGGAAGGATAGGCAGTTGTTTTTCCTCAGTGTTCTCTGTGTGTTGGGCTGACATACTCTAGTGCTGTCCTCACCCTCAGGTGGCCTTCTTGGTCCTGTGTGGGTTCTGAAGTGAAGCAGAACTTGGAAAAGAACTTTGGTTGTTTCTGGTCCCTGGGAATTTCTGGTGGGAGGGGTTATACAGTTAAAGGCAATGATAAGTTTCAGTGAGGTCAAAGGAAGCAGAGAGCTGGCGGGACCAGAAAGGGTTCCCAATGTAACCTACTTGTTAACAACTGTCGCAGGGATCCCCCTCCACCAAGCGGAGAAGCCCTTTGCTGCAGCCAATTATCGAGGGCGAAACTGCGTCCTTCTTCAAGGAGACCAAGGTGAAGAGCTCCAGCTTCTAACCACTTGCTAAATCGGTGCCAGTTCCCTCCCTGCCTCCCTCTCTCTGACCTGTGAATGGAAATGGGTCGTGATTGGGCCCTTTTGCAATGGCTTCTTATAGTGCTCCCCCAAATCAGTAGCTGCATATAATCAACTTGGGATCCTGTTTTATTTATGAGCTGATTTCCTTTGTTTCATTTCATTACCCTGCTTTCTTTGTTGTTTGTTGTTTTGTTTTCACTTTTCTTTCAGAAATTTTTGTTTTGTTTTGATGTGTTTTGTTTTCCCTGTTTGGTGGAATGGACTTTCTGTATTCCATAGTTCTGTTAAATCAGTTCATTGGGTTACTTTTTATTTTTAACCTTGTTTACTAAGTTTATAGAAAAGTCAAAATTAACAAAGGTAGTATGTACAGTGTACAATGAAAAACTTATTTTATTTATAAATATCTTCCTTGTTTTTGACACTGTTCCTGTCTTTTGCCTTCCCCAGCACCTTAAATCCTCTATACTGACTTTATATTCTCTTCTTGATCTGTGAATTACTGCTATGACCAGCAGGCACTAAAATACAAGCTCTGATTTTTTTTTTTAATCCAATATTAGTTATGGATTTCCTTGTCACTGGTGGATCTACTTTTCCTACAAAGGGAGGTGGAATCTATGCCCCTAGATCTGTGAGTCTGTGTAGGAACTTGATTGTTTTTAGCAGTTGTTTTTAGTCCAATGGAAAATTAATCACAAAGCAAAAGAGAGTTTTAAGAGTATCACTTGTCATATTTCTGAGATAATTTCAACCCTGGAGTGGTCACTTATTTATTGTAGTTAGAAAGTATTACTTCAGCAAATGGGGACCTCATTCTCATGGAAATCATATCCAAGAGAGCCTCTCCATTTTTCTCCTGATTCTCTTAACTGAGGTAAGGTACCAGAAGTTATGGAGTCTTCTCTTTTATTTATTCTTTTCCTCACTGCTCAGGGATCTTAAATACTTCAGATACCTACATGTACACTATTAGACAATGTTTACGTTCACTACTCATATTATTTTAAACAGAACTTGTTTTATGAAAATGATATAAATGTGAACTTTATGACAATATGCTATGTTGTGTCTTCAAACTTAGAGCTCTTTTCTTCCAATAAGATTTGGTATTGATGAAAGAAGACAAATTTTGTCTAGCTGATAGTTTCCCACAAGAACTAGTGGGAATTACTGTAATTCAAGAAATTTGGCAATTACGTGTATGAAAATTAGCATATTTCTCTAAGAAGCATGTGCTAGAACTGTTACTTGATTAAAATGAGTTCTTGAACACATCCAAAGTATGACTTAAAAATTGCCTCATGAAATGAGGCTTTTTTTTTTTTTTCCAAAGTGGGCATTCTTCCAAATCTTATTCTTTAGCTTAGTTTATTATTTTCATAAGTATATTTTGGCCATGACTCTTCTGGCCCACATGGTGGTCAAAATTTCAGATAATTTGGCAACAATTGCACTGCTTTTGTAAATAATGGTGTCTTTTCGGTTCATTTTGTACTAGTTGGCAAGCTTATTAGCATGCTTTAGCTTGTACTAATTCTTGGCAATTCTGATATAGTTTAGAATTTGGTGTGTGTGTGTGTGTGGATAAGATGAGTATATAAATGTGGTTTCCCTAAAAACCATCCTTAGTTTTAAATGCTCATGGGTGGGGGAAAACAGCCGTGTATGAAATCAAACCAATAAAATCCTGAACCCTTAGGTCATCCAACCACAAAATCCTAGAGAGCATCTAATCAGTTCTCCTGTACAACATAAGAATATCCCCTAGAACTTATTGGACAAAATAGAAACACTGTCCCCAAGAAATGATGCTGTGCTCCAGCTTTAAAAATCTACATTAATGGAAGATACGGTCACAAATTACATGGGCTAAGCATCAGTAATAGCTAAAAACTTATTTCATTTTATAATTACCATTTTAAATTATAGATTAAGTTTAGAACTTACAATAAGCTTGATACCTGTTATGTATCACAATTAATGAAAATAGTTGAAAATTATATTTATAGTTATTGTTGTATTACTCTCCACTTAACAGGCTTAGTAAGGTCATTCCATGTTCTTGCTGAGGGTAAAACTGTTTCCTCATTGGAGCACTTCTTCTATATACAGTCACATGCCCTGCACACTCCTACCCTCCCCTCATGATAACCTTTCCTGCAAGCTCCTCTTACTATTTATTCTTCATTAGATCTGGGTTCCCAAACCTTTCGCGTCATCACAGTTCTCCTTCATACCACATACCAGTTCATCCATGTCCCTCATTAAAACTGATACACAGAACTGGACATTGCTCTATATGTTTTAACCAGAATGGACAGAACAAGGGCTGACTAGTCCTGGCCTTGATCCAGACCACTAAGAACCACCCACCCACAACTGTGTGGCTGGCATCGCACTCTGAGTCCATCTTAGTCTTTCTAGGTTAGTGGCTCCGCCTCAGACATTTTGGGCCAGAAAACTCTTTGTTGTAGGAATCAGGCCTCCACCCGTAAGATGCCTTCCTGAGCCACAACCAACCCCTCCCTAATTGGGACAACCAAAACCACCTCCAGACTTTGCTAAATGCTCCCAAGGTGAGAACCGCTGTCCTTGGTTCTGTCTCACTGTTGACCTGTGCAGCCTCCATTTCCCTTTTCTTTATCACCTCTGTGGCCAGGCTTTTTTTTTTTTTTGTATAATAATCTTATCCTAGGTTCTTGAACTTTTTTCAACAACAGTTGACCCTTTGAACAATGGGAGAAGGGAGCACAGAATACCACATAGTCAAAAATTCACCCATAACTTTTGACTCCCTCAAAACATTATTACAGTTGTCCCTTAGACAATTTCACAACCAGCTTTCCTGCTGGAGCTCCACTTACCTCATTCCTTACTGCCATCCAAATATGCCCGGCCTATCAAAAAAGGAAACATGGTCAGTTTTTATGTTTGTTTTGACAGTGCTAGTCACTTTGATCACCGATTTTTTTTTCCAATTTCTCATAATCTATGTATTGATTCTCTCTAGAATTTACCCAGTATCCACAACAATTTTATAGTCTGCAGTTTAAAGATTTGTCTATTTTGTTATTTGTCTGTTTATAATATTTCACAGATTACTATGTGTCTTTTCACATTTTTCAATTGTCTTAGGAGCTTGGGATGTAATTGATAAGGCCTAGACACCAACTTCATTAAATGTAGTTCTTATCTGTAACTTCATTTCTTATGTCTTGAGTTTTAGTACTTCCTTTATATAGTTATTTGTATTTCTCTTTTAAAACTGAAGTACTAGACTGACAGACACTTATTGGGCACCAGCTATATACAGGCATTGACCAAGCTCTGGGAACAGCAAAAATAAGTCCAAATCCCTCTTCCCTGGAGTTCAAGATCAGGTGGTTTCACCTCCTCTTCCTCATCCAGGGAAGGGGGAGGGAGCACAGACTGACCCGCACCACCTCGTGCCAGCATGCCTTTACAGGTACTGACATGGGACTCAATTATTAGGTATTGATATAAAAACTACATATGTGAGAACTGTTGCTTCCTCTTACCAAGAAAAGAGAAAGTTTTAAATTAATAATTTAAATCAGTTACATTGATTTAAGAATTAAATTTTAAAAATCAATTTAAACTTTTGATTAATTTGAACTTTCAGCTAGTAATTTTAAAAAAGTAAGTCCTACTTTGTCATTTTTAAAGTGTATTTAATAATTTAAACTGAAAACATGAAGAATTTATTTCAGTGAACCAAGCTGAAGTCACAGTAGAGAATCTGGAAAAGTCACTTATTTTTTGCCAATTTTACCTTCATGCTTTCATAATAGTATTATCATTTTACTTATGTAACAGTCCTTTTCCTGTTTTGTTCTGCCTGTTTGTTTATTCACTTTATTTCTCTTCAGAGGCACCATTATAAACATACCAAACTTTATGGTAAGAAAATCCACCGCACTACAACTTGCACACTTGTGCTTGGCCCATAAATAGTAACTAATCCTGGCCCCTGAGACTAACTCGCTGCGTTGGCACTGAAGTGACTATTGCACCTGTAGGTTACCTAAAACAGCTGATGTGCTACCTCATGTTGTTCACCTAACTGTATGCCGAACCAATTTTGTAATCTTTATAAACATTAGGATAAAATCTTCTGGTCTGATCACATATTTTAGTAATAAATTAGTTTTTTTTAATTCAGACTTTGGTAATATTTCTTCCTTAGATCACATAGCCTGAAATTGACTTAAGATAGGATGTCATTGTGTTTCTAAGTGCATCATCACCAAGAACAGTACTTTTCTTCGATCTTGGATATTGAAAAATATAGTTGTAGCCATTGAAAAAAACTCTTAAGTCCTCTGAGTCTAGTCATAGGAGATCAAAATCATATTTTGTTCTTCTCAAAATTTTCCTAAAATTTTGTGTATCACCTAACCACAAATGATTTCATAATGTCAATACCTAAATAAAAGGCTGTTCTTTGATTTCTAAAAATGTATAGCATATTGAAAAATATTTTCTGAGGTATTACCATTCATGGAATCTTAAAGCACAGATTACTGGTGGTGGATTTTGTTACATATTGTCACAGTGCTGGGAATCTGGGTTCACTTGATTTACAATAAATATTTAGAATAAATTATGATGGTTGTTCCTACTCTCAACTTTAAAGCTGCTCATTGAACTATATACACTAACTTTTGAAGAAATTTTGTAGCTTTTCCCCTAGTAAATAGCAGTGTTTAATGTTTGTGTTATTAGTATGTACATGTAGGTTTTGATAGTATGTCCATAATGTACATGTCTGGTCCCAAATGTATCAGTAGTTACAGAAGAGGCTATATGGAATCTGGATAATTAAGTGATTGTGAGGAAATATTTATGATGAAATAATGCCTGAAAAAATAACCATATTTTTATCGGGGTTGCTGTGTATCTCCAGGAAGAAGAGGATGGTTCTGAAGATGATAGCAATACAAAGCCGGACGTCTCGGTCACTCTGAAAACTGATTTTAGTGCACGTTGCTTTCTGGATCAATTTGAAGATGATGCTGATGGGTTTATTTCCCCAATGGATGACAAAATATCAAAGTGCAGCCAGGACACTGGACTCTCAAATCTCCATGCTGCATCAATGTATGGCATTTTGGTGGTATTATTAACATGTTTCAATGCAAATAGCCTTCTTAACATTATTTTAGCCTTTGTATTTAAATTAATTGACTGATAAAACACAAGTGACTTGCCTGGAATGTATCTGTGTGCATAAACTGAATTTTTGTAGCTTTTGGCTTCATTCTGTTACATGCTTCATCCTATATTATTCAATGGCACATCTAAGATCTTATTTAAATGATCAGAAGATCTCTCTCAATGGCTTTGCATGGCTGTGTACTCTTCAGCCCTTTATTTAACACACAGAAGACATCGCTTTCTCTAAGCAACATATGACAGAACTAAAGGGACTCCACCAGCCCTATGAGTTCAGTAGTGCGGGGATCTTGCAGGGGCCCTAGCGCCATAACTGTTGCCAGCAGTCCAGGGTTAGAGAGCATCATCTCTGCTGGTTCAGCTCCATCAACAGCTTTTGCATTTAGGTGCCTCCCCTTTTCCACAGCCCCTGTAAATTGCACATCTATTATGTTTTTAACAATTCAGACATAACTCTTTCTTTTTTAAATGTTGCTCTCCCTTAGACCAGAACTTTTGGAACACCTCCAGGAAATGAGAGAAGAAAAGAAAAGGATTAGAAAGAAACTACGTGATTTTGAAGACAGTTTTTTCAGACAAAATGGAAGGTACTATACATTTTTTTCCCCTCACTCTTCACCCCTGCATACACATCCCTCATTGTTTTTCTGGCAGATCTGTGCCAGTGCCTTCAAAGTGGGACCACTATGGTCCTCCCATAACCTAGTCCTTGGGGTGGTGCCAGGCCCTCTGAGGTTTCCTGTGAGGTCCTGAGGTTTGTGTGGTTCTCTAGGAAGAGATACTTCTTGGAAGAGATACTCTTGTATGGTGTCCAAAGCTCATGGAAAATTAGCTGACATTTATAAAACTAACCTGTCACATCAAATTCTTATCTAAAATAAGCAGCTTGGATATGTTTCTAGTGGCCACCACTGCTGTGTATGTGCATGCATGCATGTTTGTCTTAAACTGGAAGAAGAAATAAGGGCACTCTAAATTTTGTTGGTTTTTAAGTTCATTTTCAAAGCCAAGCTGATAATTGTTAAGTATGACTGAAATAAGTCATAATAAGTCCATCTGACCAATAGGGTTCCTTCCTCCCCTGAAGTTTCAGGCATAATGTAACATTCTCAGCTACCACTGTGCTAGTCATCTGCCCTTCGCCATGGCTCACACAGAACAAGACAAGGACAGGACAGTGAACAGGTTTGCATCTCATACATTAGAGTTAGATTTTATCATTTTTAATTGACTTTATTTTAATCCACATTATTTAAACCATATGGACAGTTTCTCTCTAAGTCCCCTTTTATCCTTCTTAAAAGTATTGGGAAATAGGGCCCTCCTAGCAGTGGGCTAAGCAACGCCCTATGAAGCAACCACAGCCACTGCAGCACGAGTTCGATCCCTGCTGCCTGCCGGCCAGGGAGGTGACCCACATGGTGCAGGCAGATCTCTCCTGCCTGGCCCGCTGCTCCCTTCAGCAGTGTGTTTCAGTCCATCTGCCTGTTCTGCCCTCTGTTCTGTCTGGTGGATTCTCTCACCTCCCCACACCTCTGGCCTGTACCCCAGTACTTGTATGCATAAATAAATAAATCTTTTAAAAAAAAGTATTGAGAAATAAAAGCACCACAAAAACTAACTTCGGCATTTAAAATGTACTCCATTTTATTTATAAAATTTATAATTTTCTATTTAGCATCTCTGATTTGAATCTGGTTTATCTTTTTTTCCTTATACTCACGTTATGCACATATATCCTATACATGAAGGACTATATATAATTACATAAATGTCACAATTTTAGTAGTGTAGTTGATGGGAATTAATGTCATTTATGTTTAGAATTTTACAACCATGAAACCTGGCTCAGTCACTCTGTGTCAAGGGGAGTGAAGCCGCCGAGGCACAGAGGGGCAGGGGACAGGCCTGTTCCCTTTACTGTCCCTTACTGAGAAGACTTCTAGAATTATGTCCTTGAACAAGACAAGGTCTGGATGACAGGAGATGGTTTTTAGTGAATAGAATGTAGTCAGCCCCACGCCATGCCTTTCTCCATATTTGTTCTTTAATGAAAAAAGGAAGCCTGATACGTGAGTTTGGGACATGTGCATTTTGGGATGAGTGAGAAGCAGGGCCACCTTGCATGATGGTGGACAGTCCTCAGGGAACTTAGCATCAGCATGGGCAAAATGTAGGCAGTAGTAGCGCCAGCTCCTGGGAGGATCATGCCTGCAGGGAATTTAGCACAGCACTTGACCTACAATATACTCTCAATAAATATGCCGCATATAACATTGCTTAGTAAACTGTAGAGGCTGTTTAATATTATGTGATCCAATTGCTGAACTCTAAGACTAATTTTCTAAGTACGACTATTCGCTTTTTTAAAACCTGCAAATTATAGGTTTTCCAATTACTAATTAGAAATTTAATGGTTCATTAGATGAAATATATATGAAAGTGAGAAACCACTAAGTATAAACAAAGAATTTCAGTGTACAGAGACTCTTAATACGAAGTCATGTATGACTGGCAGCAGAGAAAGGTCCTACATTTCTTAGTCTTTTGTGTCCTCCTACAACATGCCAGACTGACTATTAAAACTCAGTCATGTGGTGCCTTCTGGGGAACAGTGTCTTCCCTGCTTGTCTAAACCCAGCTCGTCTTCACCGAAGTTATGCTTGGCCACACTAATACTGTGGGTGGGTAAAATGCAGACTTTCTACATTCACTAACTCTCCAGTATCATCCTGGAGAGACAGTCAGTGATCCTCAGCTTCCTTTTCTTTTGTTTTCACTAGAAATGTACAGAAGGAAGACCGCACTCCTATGGCTGAAGAATACAATGAATACAAGCACATAAAGGCAAAACTAAGGCTTTTGGAAGTGCTGATCAACAAGAGAGATGCTGATTCCAAGTCCATGTGAGGGGGCAGCCCCAGCGGAGGAGCAGGGCCTGGGGATGCAGGACGAACTTGCTACCTGCCTCCCCAGGAAACAGCAGCTCTGGGAAGACCGGAAGGCAGCTTGGAGCTGGACCTGCAAAGCACCACAGCCCTTCCGCCTCCAGGCCACTGGGATTGGCTCCAGTTTCAGTTGCTTGCCTTAGAAACACCTAGATGGAAGAAGCAACCTACCCTGATGTAGGAATCTTGTAAAAGAAAGTTAAGATTCCTGTGTTTATGCACGCACGTGTATACACACACACACACACACACGTTGCAGTGGAAACTTTATAATACTCACAGTGATGAGCTACTACATTGAGACTCACTCATCTGCAGAGAATATACACTGTTGTTCCCTGGGAGACTGAAAACGAGATCATTCTCTAACTGTGATAACAAACCAGCTCAGGACTTCACTCTGTAGAGCGAACTTGCTGTGCAGGTCTGTGTTCTCTTTGGACCCAGTCAAGTGGGAACATGCATCGGAGCCCTATTTGCTGCCTTGACCATTTTTGTGACCTTCCCACAGAGCTGCGCCTTTCCCTCTTCTTGTGAATTGTTAACCAGTCAGCTCTCAGGTAGATGAAGCTGTGTCTGCCCAGTGCGGCTGAATAAAAACATCTATTTGACAGTGTGTTTCTTCAAGACGTCCTCAGCTAACAAAGAATTTTGATCCTGACAAGGCCTGGATCACCTGCAGAGGACACAGGGAATGTAGTTGTAGCTCTATGAATGTTGATTTTTTAAATCAGGTATCAACAGGGTGAAGAGCCTGGAGAAATCTTTCCTGGACATTGACTGCTCTTACCAGTATCAGATTTTAACATCAGACACTCAGCGAGGTCAGCATGCTATAGCAACCAGTTTGGGGCTTTTGTTTTGGTACGAGCCAAATGTGGGGGTCTTGCTTAATTCTTAGATTTAGACAGAAAGAACCTGTGTTCTAGTCTCCTCAGTACTAACCAGAGTCTAATTTAAAAAAAAAAAAAAGTGAACCTGCACTAAAACCTCTAACTGAAGGGAAATCGTGTCCTCGGAGCTCAACCCAAGGCAGGATCTAAATCACATTATTTTCCAACTCATGTATAAGGAGTAAAAATAATAGTGTGTGGCCACTTACAGTTTTTTTTAAAGCTATTAAAGAACTGTCTATATTAGACATTTTGAAGGGACCAGGGAATTGAGGACATCAAATCACTCATCTCTTCAGTATGCTAATGTAACTTTGTGATTTATTTCTTTTTAGGCTTCTCTGTCTACACTGGGGAAAGTGGGTTGGTTCTCCCTATCTACCACATCTGCCTTTGTGCTCCATGGGATGTGTACATAGGATCTGTGGGCCCTGCCTCATGCAACCGATGATGCAGGATGGACAGGACAATGGGGTGCCCTTAATATTTTGAAAATTGCCTTCTTTATGGGCACTGTTTGTTTAATAAGAAGAAAAGAAAGAAAATGTAAAACTCTACTGACAAAATACTAATTTCAAAAAGTCTTGAGAGAAACTGGTCAGATTGGAATTAAGGCAGCATTTTCCACTGCTGACGTGAGGTAGCTACTCTCTCTCAGCTTAAGATCATTTAAATTGGGAGTGGGGGAAAGAATACCTTTGAGTTTGTTCTTAAAAATAATCATGTGGAAGCCTGAGCTATGTGTTGGAAGTGCCCGGTTTAATCCACACACATAAAGGCGGTACCTAATGCTACAAATTTAGATGTATGTGAAAATAGAGTTTGGTATTCTTTGCTCTACTGTTTACATTGCAGAATGCTATAATGTCAAGGAATTATATTATAAATAAAATTATGCACTTTAGGACATTTTCTATTTTTGAAATCTGAATATAAATCATTCACATGACCAAAAACCATATTTTTTAAAACAAATATATGTCTCGTCTGTCCTTTTGAAGTAATTATTCACTTAAATAAGCTACAATGTAAATCAAATCACCAGTAAACTTTTAAAACACATCTGTTTGAGTATTGTTTTTAAATACTAATGTTACAGAACTTAAAAAAAAGAAAAGCTATGTAAATGAGAAGCTGGTAAATATTTTGAAATCTATTGTTTCTGCCAAAGGTAAATTAATGGGCTTATAAAGAATTCCCATTCAAATTTGTATGATTAAATATATAAAAAATTCAGTTATAGTAAAATAAATTGCGTATGGAATATTGTGTTTTCCTTTGTAATTTTCCTTTGTAATCTATATCATAGAACTGAGCTCAAATTAAGTATGAGGGGGAGGGGCTGTTTACACTAGATCTTATCTGAGGACATATTAGTCAGGAGGTCTGGCCCTGTCAGAAATGCTGAGGCAAATTTGTTTCCATAGCAACCATTTCTGCAGCCCAGGGTCTCAGGGCCCTAGAGACAGTATCTTAATAGGCTTCACACAGACAGAATATTCTGAACTGATGTTCTTCCTTTATTCTCTCGGAGTGTGTGTGTGTGTTAACAGCCAACAAAATAAATGTCAAGTGTTATTTAATAACAAAGGTAAAGTGTGAATAAACTTATTTAAGAATTAGAGAAAGCAGAGGCTTGCAATTTACACAAGCATTTGCTCTTATTATGTTCAATTTAGAGTAAACATTGAAATAGATGTTTATATTAAGCATCGAATCATTACAACATTTCCTCTTTGGATCATTTAGCTTGGATTTCACTTTTTAGACATATTTGTGCAAGGTTTAGGGTAAGGCCCTGCTTCAGGGTTTTTTAAGACTCCTCAAGTTTGTCCTCTCCTGGTAGAAAACAGACCACATAATCTTGGTGATCTCCAATTCAGGGAAAATTTCCACAAAAGAGCATATTAAATTTTGAACTGGAAAACTGTTTTTTTTAATTGCTAGCTATAATACATTGTGAGCTAATAATTCGATTTCTTCCCTATGGTTGCCAGAGGATTATTAATCAATGCCAAGGCGAGGATCAGCTATGTCTGTCTCTGCAGCAGCGTGATTTTTGTCCTGTGTCATTCTGATGCGATGCTTGCATGGTGCCTGGATAATCTGTTACAGGGTGTGTAGCCACCTGGGTTCAGCTCCTAGGTGTGGAGTTTCTAGCCCTGGACAAACTTCAGGGCAGTGCCGGTCTTAAATAGCACACTGGGATGCCTAGGCAGCAGTCCTCCGACCCCTGGCCGCTAAGTATTTGAAAATGTGATTGATCTTGGAATCCCTCACAAGATGAAGGTGTCAGTCTGCTAGAATCAAGGTTGTCCATGTTGCCAATGAAGCTGGTTCTTTCTGGGGCTGCCTCATTCTCAGTAGACAGAATAGGATCTGGTCTCCAGAACCAATTAGATTTTCAAGGGAAGACAAATTTCAAGGTTTTTGATTAGCTTTGTCAAGAAATTCTTAATCTGATCAGAAAGATGCCAATTTTCTTAAGGGTAACATCTTGATACTTTTGGTGGAGTACTTAAAGTTGAACACCACAAACTTAACTGCTTTGTGAAAGCTGGTTGTAATCTAAATTCTATTTTGCCTTCAAGATAGGTCTTCCTGACGTAGCACTCCCGGGTTCTGGTATTTTCTACAGTGAGATCAATACCTCTATGATATTCTTTTCCAGTATCACTTGATTAAATCAATGGGAGGGACAAGTCTGTACTAGATGTTGAAGCCCAGGTGTTTGGCAGAGCACAGAAGGTGCTATTTTTCTATGGGGTCCCTTCCTTTATTCCGCACCCCCACACACATTTGATCCTCAAACTGTACTAAAGAGCATGGTTTGTCAAAAGACTGGCTACACATAAGTTTCAAATTTTTATACACTCAAATTGTGTACACTGACCCCTCTTCCCAAGGTGACTGACATGGCAGGCCCCAGATAACCTGATCTGTGCCGGGCACTGCACAACTAGCTTTGGCCACTTTCCTAAGTGGACTGTGCTCCTGTGGGTAGCCATGTTTTTCACCATGATCCTTCATGGAAAATGTAGTTGGCTGAGATAGACTTTAAATTTGCACAGCCTCACAGTGCTGAACAGGCCTGTCAAGGTCCTGTGTGCAACTCAAGAAATTGCTTTGGCAGATCTAACGTTCAACCTGAAAGCACCTATAAATCATGAAAATCTCCAGGAGTGCACATAATTTTAGTAAATAATATAGACTCAGAACTGTGTTTACTTGACATGTAAGCAGAAGTATTTGAAATTACAGTTATCCTTTTTTAAAATGTAAACAAGTGGAAAATGGTATGTACATTTTTGTACATGGCTGTATTCTGTATGAACTTAAAAAGAAATAAAATATTTTAAACTGAATATTCTGAAATTTTTCAGCCCCAGGAACATGAGCCTGAAAGGCCTGTGGGGTGTGACTTTTCCCTTAGTGAGGAATCAGCTGCTCTCCTGACCTCAGGGGCTCCTAAGGATTACAGTCTTGTTTTGTCTTCGGGGAGGACACTGGAGGAGAGGTAAATGGGGTACAAGTTAGGCATGCCCACAGTTGTGGTAAAAAAACAAAACTGGGGGGCTGGAGTTCTATACCCAGCTGCCTTTAAATAATTCATGGAAGGGGCCATCCCTGGTAGCTAAGTGGGTTAAGCAACACACTATGAAGCAAACCACAGCCTTTGCAGCATGAGTTCGATCCCTGCCCCTGGTTGGGGTGGAGGGGGGGATCCACATGGCACAGCAGACTTCTCCTGCTGTGCCTGCTGCTCCCCTCAGCAGTTTATGTCAGTCGATTTGCCTGTTCTGTTCCTCTGTCTGGTGAATCCTCTCACCTCCCACGACTCTGGCCTGTGCCCCAGTTCTTATATGCAGAAATAAATTTTAAAAATTGTTTTAATAATTCATGGAAGGGTATAGAAATAAATGCATTAGGGATGAAAAATACCTGGTTTTGCTTTTTTCCAAAGTCTTATGAGGTCATCATGGTAAGAATATTAACCATTACTCTGAAGCTTATAAGGCCACCAGAAAACTGTCTTGGGAGAAAGGCTTACTTGTGTGGTGTGAGTGAAGTCTCATCCTGGGCACCTGTCTCAAGGCAAGTGCCTCACACAAGCCTCACCCAGGCTCCAGAGGTAGCCAGAGATTGCTGAGCTCATCCTGCATCTGAGAACACACCAGCCAGGGTGGTTAGCTGTACAGCTATTAAGTGACAGATGTAAACACTGCAAACAGACTAACCCTGATTTTTTAAAAAATGACCCCAAGTAAGGACCTTGCTTTAGCTAACATCAGCATTCAGACTGAGACTGACTTCAGGACACAGTAAGTCAGTGCTGCTAACAATGGCACAACTCGATGCTGTTCTGCGAAAATGAAGGCTCAGCCTGAAATTTTTAACTTTAAAAACACAGCGTCCAAAGTAATCGAATTTAGGCAGAAGCGACAGTAGTATTTAGTGATACCCATTTCTTTAAAACTTACTTTTGATGTTGCCCTAATAAAAGACCATAAAGACACGCTGCCCCAAGTGCAGGTTCACAGCCCATGACAAAGCCTAATGATTCCCTGCAGTGACCCCAGTCCCCGGCCCCCAACTTAGTGTGAGGCTGAGGCGAGCTGCTTGGAAGACCTGCTTGGACTACCTGAATGGAATTTCAGAAGGGCGGCTCCAGTTGACAGGGGAGGGGGACGGGGAGAGGCATTCACTTCAATCCTTTCACTAACCTCATTATTGTCTCTTCTAGAAATGGATTCTGAATCTTGTAAGACAGAAAATAGTATTATCCCCAAGCTGGGTCAACTTATCGACTATATATACACAGAATTTCATATTCAGTAGAAGTCAAAATTCCCAAATGCATTTTTAGATACCCGGCTGGCAGGCAGACAAATGTGGTTTGGCAGGAACAGGGCTTGTTGACAGCTTGGTTCTCACTTTTCCTCTCGAGAAACAAGGTTTCTACCACAGGAGGGCTCCCAACCATGTTGTGAGGCACCTCTCTGCCCAGGGCAAGACCAAGAACCCCTTCTCCTGAAACACTTGGGCCTCTGGGTTTCTATTGGGCCTATGTACTTATATGTTACTGTGAATTCTGAACGTCTTTTAAAAATTTTAAATTTAGGGGAGCCTCCCTGGTGGCAGAGGGTTAAAGTCTCAGTGCTATCAAGCTATCACCAGCCACTGTAGCATGAGTTTGATCCCCTGCCAGGGAACTAACCCACATGGCACAGCAGACCTCTCGTGCCTTGCCTGCTGTTCCCCTCAGCACTGTATCTCAGTTGATCTGACTATTCTGCTCCCAACTTTCTCTCTGAATCCTCACCACCCTGTACCTCTGGGGTTATACCCCAGTTCTTATATGCACAAATATTTTTAAATTTTTAAAAAGATTTATGTATTTATGCATGCAAGAGCTAGGGTACAGGCCAGAGTCGGGGGAGGTGAGAGTATACAACAGAGACAGAGCAGGGAACAAAACAGGCAGATTGACTGAAATACACTGCTGAGGGGAGCAGCAGGTGAGTCAGGTCTGCTGTGCCATGTAGGTCCCCTCCCTGGCTGGGGATCGAACTCGTGCTGCAGTGGCTGCAGCCAGCTTTGTAGTGCTGAGACTTGACCCCTTGCACCACCACCTTCTGATTTTTTTTTGTGTAAGTCAGAGACAGAACACACCTCTGGCTGCTTAGGTATTATCAATGCTGTTAAGGGTAAGCAAGATTTAGTAGAAACATTAACCCATTCTCTCCTAGGGGAAAATTATGAGCTTGCAATATTCAAGCAAATTGCATCAGAATCTGACCATTTTTGTTAGAAAGATCTGCTCCTGCTGATTTCCTGCCCTCTCAGAGCAGAGCAAACTCCTCTAAGTCTACTTCTCCCCAAAACACGTTGGAAGCTTCAGATCTTCTCAGACCAAAGCAAAGTCTGAGATAGCAGCTGAGACCAGCATGGAAATGCCTGTGTTCTGTGAAGTGGAGAACAGAGTGACCTTTGAGCCGACTTCTAGGTCACTCAATGTTCTAAAATTTCTGTTTCAGGGGGTGTTTTTAAACAACTAAAAACTAAACTTACCCGAGGGAGGAAAGTTGCTGTGCTTTTGGCAAGCTCCTAATAAGCATACTAAAGTTCATCCAGGGGAGAGGGCAGGTAGACTGGGAAAGGACCTGAGTTCTCAGCCCACCCACATCAACCCCAGATGTCAAAAGGAAGATGCCGCTGTCCAAGCCTGCAACAGAGCAACCTGTAGCTAAAATAATTTTAAAGTCTCATTGAATGAGGCCCTAACCCTATATCTCAAAAGTTCAGAAATGCTCACTATCCTCTCCAAACGATAAGCCAAAGACTTGAACTTGAGCGTCCTTGAGCATGCCTTGCAAACAGCAGAACTCAGAGAATGTGCAGGCATGAAAGGTCAAGCAAACAACATTGCCTCTGGCATTGGCAGGCCTATGGGAACATGAGCCAGCACCTAGTTGGCGCTTGCTGTTAACCTTTGCCCCTGAGCGCTCAACCTCTTATGACACATTGGGGAATGAGGTTATTTCTGAATCTGCTCTTAGGCTTTCTTTTATTCCTAATCCTAAAGAAAAGGTGACCGTGAAAGACAAATCTGGTTTAGTTTTTGCCTTCATCTGAGTTGCAACGGTGTGTTTTATTATTTAAATTTCTCAGGAAGTTCAACAGCAGTGGGAGTTGAATCAATAGTTACCAGAGATTTATAAACAGCTCTCCTGGGATTAAGCCCAGGAAAACCAGCTTTTAAAAAATATGAAAATCATGTGGTTGTGCTCCCTGCTAGGTGTCCAGGCACTCTTAGGAGAAAAGAAAAAAGAAAGCTGACATCTGAACATATTTTCTCAGTGCACCACATATGTAGTTACATAAGAACATGTAGTCCCTAACTTTTGACACTATAAAAGTGTCAAAGTCTGGATTAGTTTATCCACTAGAAATAGTCCACTATTTAATCCACTATTGTTAATACAGACCCAAAGATCCTGCCCACACTGTGGAGGACTCCTCACCCAGCACCTTTTCTCTGCAGACCCTGCTTTCTCACTGCAGAGGTATCTTAGAAGGAAACCCACTCAGATTTAGTGTGGGCCAGCAGTCTCCCTACATGCACTTCAGCCACTCTGGGTTCGTGTCCCCAAGCAAAGAATTATATTGCAGTGAAATGACAAGATTTACCACACCTTTCACAAAACTCTGCTCTTGTGAGATTATCTAACCCCGCTTTACCAAAAACCTAAGTTGGAAAAGTACAGCACTGGTTTCTACACCACTTCCAACTGGAGAACGCCCTCAGCCTGATACACAGGAGGATGTCACCTTTTCTGAAGACACAGGACATGTTCCTTTCCTCTCTCCTTCCATCTCTCCCACCTTTCCTTCCTCCCTCCATCCTCCTTTATTAAGAAAAAGTGAAACCCACCACTGATTCCCATCAGTGCTCCACAGCATCTCAAACAGTGAAGAGTTCACAAACCTCAAGACTTGTCATTCACAGAGCCACTGCTACTAACAACGCCAAGGTGCTCAAAGGCAGCACGGGTATTGTGTTCTTGGTATTTTAGAGACTTAACAATTGATTTGGAATCTGCCTGGTTTTTTCAAGAGCCAAGAAAAACTGTAGACAAGCAACATTTGCTTTTCTTTTTATGAGGAAATGGTAAAATTCTGCAGATTAGCTTTGAACTTACTTTACTTTTTCTCCTACGAAACACAAAACATCCTAATCATTTAGTTTCACCTGAAATCTATTGGTATTTTATGCCTTCCCATCATCCCACCTTTACTTCTATATGGTTAGTTGCAATTTCACTCTTTTTATGTTTTTAATTTTATTGAGGTATGAGATAAGATCTACTCTCTCAGTTCTCTCAACTCAACTCTCAATCAACTACAATCACCACACTGTACATTAGATCCTGGGAACTTATGGGCTTATAACTGAAAGTTTGTAGCTATTGACCAACATCTCATTTTCCCCACCCTTCTGCTCCTGGTGACCACCATTTTACTGTTTGCATGAGTTAAACTTTTTAGATTTTAGATTCTACACATAAGTGAGATCATACAGTATTTGTCTTTCTCTATCTGAGTTATTTCACTTAGCATAATGTCTTCAAGTTCCATCCATATTGTTCTGTATGGCAGGAGTTCTTTTTTCATGAATGAATAACATTTCATTGTGTGTGGATTACATCTCTATCCATTCCTTCCTGGAAGGTGATCTCTACCTAGCAGGACTGTTTGCTCTGGCAATATACATTACTGGGTACTGCTTTGGAAGATGGGATAATGCAGGCAAAATGAAGCCATATCTTCATCTGTTTATGTGTGTGCTATAATTCTCAGGTTTTTTTGTTCTGTTATGTGATAGCTTTTTTTTTTTTTTCTTCAGTTGAAGCAACACCGGTTTACAACACTGTGTGACTCAGAGGCATAGACTCATACCTTTTCAGATGTATGCTACCATGCACTACCCAGCACAAAGATCATTGGGTCCCCTCCACAGCCTGATCTCAACCCACCGCTTCCCCTTCTGGTAGCCTCAATTTTACAGTCGTAATTGCTATTGGTTTGGTTCGGTTTTGTTTGTCTGCATTCCACATTGCTGAATTTCTTAAGTGGATTCTGGAGTTGTGCTAGGGTTATTTTTGTTTATGAGTAGCAGTTTAATTATTGCCCTTTGTAGGAGGATGGAGCATGGGATCTGCCACACTGTCATTTTCATGACATCACCTGTCCCCTAACTTAGGAAGGGTCAGATCAAAATGATGTCCAGGACAAGGATGTGGGAAGGGATGTGGCCTCTCCTAGCACCTAACCAACTGAGAAGCTACTAGTTGACCATTAACTGTAACTATGGTTCTGAGAATTAAGAGATACTAAGTTCACCCCACCCCCATATATATACTGCCAAAAGGTAGGGGATTCAGCGAAAAACTACACTTGAGAAACCCCTAGAGTCACAAAGCTATCTAAGTATTGCAGTAAAGTTTAACTTTCTTTAACTGAGAGACCCAACTTTATATAAATATAAGCCTTCTCTTTCCTCCTATGCTTTCCCATTGAGGAATTTTGCCTTTGACGGCCACTGAGACCCCAACTCCCACTTGTTCCTAATTCTGAGAACAGAACCACTTGCTAAAGCAGGGGTCCACCTGTGAGAAAGATGTCCATGACGCTTGTGTGACAGTCTGCAGGCTCCTGAGGTTCCCTGGTGACCTACCTGTGCTAAGAGAGCCTTCACTTACTCTCTGCCCTGAGACCGTAGAGAAGAACTACCGGGGGAGGGCATAGACTATACACCCCAAGTTCTAGCAGAACAAAACCAAGGACCCAGTATTACTAAAAAT
Source organism: Galemys pyrenaicus (assembly GCA_019455555.1). Classification (NCBI taxonomy): domain Eukaryota; kingdom Metazoa; phylum Chordata; class Mammalia; order Eulipotyphla; family Talpidae; genus Galemys; species Galemys pyrenaicus. The sequence goes on from JAGFMF010011827.1 coordinate 5,901,715, forward strand.
CTGTTGTTCTACATGCAATGGGCAGGGAGCCCTGGATTGGGCCTTGGTAAAATATAAAAGCTGGAGTAGTATCCCACTGTTGGTTCCTTTTAATAATATACCTTGATAATATGTGAACATTAGAGGAAACTGAGTAAGGATTACATAAGGACCTGCTGTACTATCTTGGCTACTTTTCTATAAATCTAGAATATTGAAAAAATATAAAGTTTATTTTAAAAGTCAGTCTGTGGGAAAAAGGTGTAGAGTGACGTCCCAAAGGGTATGAAGTGCGGCCTTATACAGGGGCACCACGGGCATCTGGGGTAGGATAAAGAGGGAGTAAACAACACAAAGCAAGACAAGAAACGCCATTGGCCCCTGACCACTACCAGCTGACAGACTCCCTCCCCACAGTGACATCCAGTTCCACCTGGGACCCTACAGAAGCCTTGAGAACTGCACACGATTGGCACTTTGGTCCCACAATTTTAGAACTGCCTTGCTGAATGGCATGTTAGCAAACAAAACTCACATCTTTGCAGATGAGTGATGAAGGAAGTTACGAGTCACATCTGCCATGTCCCTTTTTCTTCGGCCACTAAGTGGCTTCACCTCTATTCTCCATATCCAACGCCATATGCTGCCTGTCTTGGGCAGTTGGACATAATAATCAAGCCCAAATCCCACCACTTTATGACAGAGAATAAGGTATTTTCTCTGAACATTGATTTCTTCACTGAAAAGTTGTAATAATAATGGTACTGTTAACGAGAGCTTGTTGTGTATGTGCTATACACGGTTCTTGTGCTTTCCATGAATTCATTTAATTCTCACTATGACAACAAGAAGTAGGCACTATTTCTATTCCCATTAAAAGAAAATGGGGCTGAAAGACATATTTTCTTTCAGGGCCTCTCTGGTGGCGCAAGGGGTTGAGTGCCACACTGTGGGGTTTCTGTAGCCACTATAGCAGGGTTCGATCCCCAGCCAAGCAGGGGACCCACATGCCGCAACAGACCTCTCCTGTCTTGCCCACTGCTCCCCTCAGCAGTGTATTTCAATTGATCTGCCTGTTCTGCTCCCCACTTTGTCTCTGGTGAATCCTTTCACCCTCCATACCTCTGGCTTGTACCCCAGCTCTTGTATGCATAATAAAATCTTAAAAAAAAATTCTTTAAAGGAGAGAAACAAGCAGGAAAGAAGTTAAGAAACCTGCCCAAGGCAACACAGTATAATCAGTTGAGCCAGGAGGGCAGTGGTGGCAATTAAACTGAGTGGGGCAAAGCAAGTACTTGCGTAGGGTCTGCTACAGCGCACGAACACACATTAGTTCTTACGGTCAACACTAGAAGTCATGTCTGTGGCTTCATCTTAGACAAAGCTTCATTGTCTTATTCCTTCAGCAGAAAACCTCATACACTTGCTCTTACTGGGGTGATGTCAACTATACCCCAACTTCCTCCTAGGATTCCAATAAGGTTATCTTCTCTGTTGTGATTCCTGTAAATCCAGTCTCACAGGGGAAGGCAAACCTTTTTCTGTAAAGGGTCAGATGTTCACAAATTAGGCTTTGTATAACATAGCCTTCCTTTATTTATTTTCAACCCTTTTAAAAAATATAAGTCCCATTTTAGCTCATGGAATAAATTCTGGCAAATCCTGCCTTAATCAGCTTATTATAAAAGAATCACTCAAGTCATCAAAAGACATTCGCAGGAATGGATGTAGGCATCAGAATTAACTAGATAACCTAGCTAATCTTTGACTGAATACCCACCACTACCACCACCAATAGTAGTCAAATAATTTCACTGATTTTGGTAGATGGCTGAAATGGTAAAGAAACTTCCAAAGGTTTGCAGAGGAAAGACAGCTACATAAGTAAATAATTAAATCCAGAAATGCCCATCCTGAATCCATCTAAAGCAATCAGTGAAGAAGAGAAAAAGGGAAAATCTCCCAGAAAACAACCAGTAATTTAGAAGCAGCAAAGACTTTTTTCATGCAACAAATATTTAGAAATATTTATTGAGCATCTCTGTGTAGACACTCTACTTCACTGATGGGAAGTAGCATTTGAGACCTCAAAAAAGTCTTAGAAATTGTCTGGTCCAATCCCCTTCTTTCTGAATGAGGATTCTGAGGCCCAGAAATATAAAATAAGTTGCTATTTCCATTCAAAATTATACATGGCAGGTTTTTTTGTCCCTGAAATTAGCACTCACATTATTAAACAATTGAATGGAAGCTGTCAATGGAAAACTACTGTTCTCTTTATGAACAATAGATAGTTTACCACCTTTAAACTATTAAATCTGGTAAAATAATATATTGTAATTCTTAATATTTATTAAAAGTACTTTTTGCTGCACTTCCTATACTTTTGGTAATGTGGGCTAATGGGCACCAATCACTAGATAAATGAATTTGGTTCCCCTTTAAATCACCCTCCCTATGGACCCCATCACCACACTTCTACCCTATCCTATGTAAACACCTTCCACTGCCCACTGCTCTCAGCTCTGCTTCATGCTCAGTCATTCCCACTCCAGATTTACCCCCATCCATAAATTTCTTCTTACAACTAGGTTCAAATCCTACATCATGGTCTCCTACTCCCCTCCAACTCCTACTACTCATCCCAAATCCAGTGTGACTACCAATTACAGTTTCAGTACTTATCTGAATCCTCAAACCCTTCAACCTTCTTTCTCCCCAGCCTTATTTACCATCAGACTCCATTACCTCTGATGTTCCCTTCAAATTGTTTTGGCCCTTTCTTAAATATATCCTCACAGTCCAGCCTTTGCTAAGGCCATCCAGTCTATGAGATGTGCCTCTTCACCCATCACAAATTCCATTCACCATAATGCAACTTGCTTCCCACCACGTGCTCCCAACCCACCCCCCACCTGCTCCTGCCCCTGTTTTACTCTCCATTTCCCCAGCATTTGCTTCTACTTTCCTATAGCTGAATTTGAACCAAATTTGAACTTCTATTACATTATTTGGATAGATGACCTAATTCTTCTATTGAAAGCAAGCTACCTTTTCTACAAGTACAATAGTTTTAAGTTAAAACACCAAATTTATTGCATAATGTTGAACTATATGCACACACATAGAAAATAAACATTTCATATAACTGTATATCATTTTTAATCTTGTTTTATAAAGACTGAAAAACTACCAATTTAGCAATTGGAGTAAGTTTTAAAAACAAAAAGCAAAAATCTACAATCCTTCATTGAGATTTAATGCTGTATCACATTTCATAAATACTTCATTTTATATAAATAAGTCTTTTCTCTAGGACTAGGAATTTAAAATTAGACTGACATGGATTCTTTGATCATGTAGAATTCTCTTATCCCATGATGAAGAAGGTTAAGCATGTCATTTTTGAGATACATATATCTGCTTTAAACACAATCCCCCCTGAAACTGCATTGTAAACAAACATTTCAAATGCAATAAACAAAAGTTCCATAATAATGTCCTTAAGTTTTACCAATTAGGGAAAAAGAAGAAAAAAAAACCCAAGTAGACATTTTACAGTTTAAATAGAAATTAAAAAGAACAGACTGCATGCATCCACTAGGAGGAGAGAAGAGGAAGGTAACAGGTAACAGAATGGGATGAAGAAGAGAAAAAAGTAAAGTAGGCGAGGGGAGAGAAGAGAGTGAATGATAGAGAAAGAGATAGAGAAAGGGACAGAAATGTATTATTTCTACTTTTTTCAGAGAAAACACTCTTCAAAATATTAATGAAACTTGTTCAAAAAGCGAGATACAGAAAGGACAGGGCTCTTCACCTCACCTTGTAGTCAGAAGGACACGGCTGAGCAACACCACAAGGTCAGGCTCAGGTGCAATGCTAAGCTGCTCGGTACATCTTAAGGAGGCCCAAAAACAGGCAGAGCCATGGTAGAAAGATTGCTATTCCCTAAGACCTTTTTTTTTTCCCCCAAAGGCAAGATGTGTTCCTAAAGGCTCCAGTAAATTCTCAAGAGTTCAGTCGAAGTAATGGACCCAGATTCAACTTGTTGGAACTGGAAATTTCTGAAGTAGTCTTTTCCTTCTTAGGCCTTACGGTGGGGCTGCCACAAGCCAGCAGCATTTTCAAGACTACAGAGAAAGGAAACATTCTGCATGTGCAGGTGAGAAATGACAGGTGAGATGAGAATGAGGAATGACAATTCAGAGAAGGACCATGAAGTACTGTGAGGAAAGATCAGGGTTGAGAGAGACATTTGGGAAATGAAACTTAAAAATTCACTGCCATTTTATCCAGCAGAGTGCAACATATTCACAAGTGCAGGGAACACTGGGAAATTTGGTTTAAAAACAAAAATACCTCCTATCAAGAGCCAATTTATCACCCCACTCCCAGGCCCTGAATTTTCAAAAAGGTTGCTTACCACTTTACAACCCCAGAAACACAACCCAGGCTCAGGATCAAAAGTGCCACCCCACCTATGCAATAAAAAAATAGAACTCACTCCCCATGATTTTCTGTATAGTCCTCAATGTAGACATTGAGGAAGGGAGGGACATCTGGGGCAATCTGGGAAGCCTCAGGCCAAACTAAACCCCTCGTAGTTGTCAAGTGCCTGGGTCAGCCGGGCGCTCAGGATTTCTTTGCTGCTGTACTTGGGGAGGTCAAGAAGGTTATAACAAGTGTGGGCCACCGGCAAGTACTCCTCTCCACTGGCTGTGGACTGGATGACAATCTGCAGGCTTGCCATGCCGTAGATGGGGATCCGATCACTGCCCGTCAGGAACACTGTGGAGAAAGGGAATTGGCATTACAGGCCACTCACATGAGAAGCTGCTCTCACCCTCCCAGGGACAGAGGAAGGCCTGACACCCTGTGGCTTGCAGGAGAAGTACAATCATTTCTGTGTGCTGACAATTACAGTGTTAATATGAATGCACTCATTCTTAAAAGAAAATGCCTTTCAAATCCTGGGTTTTGTTGTTGTTTGTGAACTATATATAGTAAGAGATCTGAAATATAATTGACAAACATTAGTTTCAGATGTATAACAAAGACTAGACATTTGTATACAATGTGAAATGATCATCACAGTAAGTCTATTTCCAATCTAATCTTTGTATTTTTTCCAAATTTGTAATATAATATTATTGCCTCTGGACACCAGGTTGTACACTACATCCCCATGATGTATTCATCTTATAGCTGGAAGTTTGGGGAAGATGCCTCTGGAAAAATTATTTTATTGATGTAGTAACACTGCTTTACAACACTGTATGTTTTAGGGTATAAGTTCACACTACTTCAAATGTTTATCACACCACAGCCACTACCAGAAGCATCAATAACCTCCACCACAAGCCACTGGGTCCCCTCCACCCACCACTCCCCACCCACCACTCCCGCTCAGCTCATAGCCTTAATCCTGCAGACAGACTTCAAGGGTTTGTTTTGGTTTGATTTTGTCTGTTCCTTTATGTTCCATGTATGAGTAAAATCGTCCAATGTTTGTCTTTCTCCTTCTGATTTATTTTGCTTAGTATGATCCCCACCAGTTCAACTCATGTAGTTAAAAAGCAAAATTTCACCTCTCATATAACTGAGTAGTATTCCATTGTGTTTATACAACATCTTTATCCACTCATTTGTTGCTGAGCACTTGGGTTGTTTCCATGCCTTGGCAACAGTAAATTGTCCTGCAATGTACATAGGAGTACATACCTATCTTCAAATTGGTGTTTTAAATTCTTTGGGTAAATACCTAAGAGTAAAATTACCGGACCATATGACAAAACCGTGTTTAATATTTTAAGAAATCTCCATACTGTTGTACTGAGTGGGAGAAAATACGTGCATATCATACATCAGATAAGGAGGTAATATCCAAGATCTACAAAGAACTCATACAACTCAGCAACAAGAAAACAAATAACCCAATAAAAAAATAAACACTTCTCCAAAAAGATGACCAACAGGCACATGAAAAAAATGCTCATCATTACTAATTAAAGAAACACAAATCAAAACCACAATGAGATATCACCTCATACCTATGAGAATGGACCACATAAAAAAGACCAGGAGCAAGTGTTGGCAAGAGTATGGCGATAAAGGAACCCTCCATACACTGTTGGTGGGAATACAGAATAGCTCAGTCTCTATGGAAAACAATATAGAGATTTCCCAAAATACACCTACAAATTTGTACCTCTTGATACCTGTCACCCATTTTACTTACTCTCTCACCCCCTTCCTCTCTGGTAACCACCAAACTATTTTCTGCATGAATTTAGTTTCTTAGATTCTAAAGTGAAATAATATGGTGTTTGTCTGTATTTCTTTTTTTCACTTAACATAAGGATTTCCTTAAGGATTTCATCACAAATTCATCACATTTCATCACAGATGGCAAATATCACTGTTTAAGGGCTACACAGTGTTCCACTGTGTATATAAAGCACATTGTTTTTATGCATTCACCCAGTGATGGACACACAGGTTGTTTCCTTATCTTGGTCACTGTAAATAATGTAACGATCATAGAGATGTACAAATTTTCAAATTACTTTTCAAATTACTGTTTTCATTTTCTTCGGATAAATACCCAAAAGTGGAATTGCTGGATCAATGACAGAACTAGTGGTTCTAATTTTTTGAAGAACCTCCCTGTATTTTACATAATATATATTACCATCAACAATAACAATGTGTGAGTCATATATTCTCCACATCCTTAAACACTTGTTATTTCTTTTGTTTTTTTTTTAATAGCAATTCTGACACGTGTGAGGTGATATGTCCTTGTGGTTTGGATTTGCATTTCTTTAATTCAGACATCTTTTCAAGTGCTTGTGGCCATCTGTATGTCTCACTGGAAAAATGTCCATGCTGAGCCTCTGCCCCTTTTTATTTTTTTTTTTTTCTTACAATGTTTGCTTTCTTTTCTAGGTGTAGTCCCATGGAATTTCCACCACCAATTCATCCGTGCACCATCACCATAGTCCCTGTGCTCTTCCCATTCCTGCCTTAATCTCAAACCCTCCCTCTTCCCTGTAGAATATCTCTGTTTGTAGTTGTCTATTTTTGTTTTGTCGTGGGTTTTTTTGTTGTTTTTTTTTTCCCTTGTTCCCCTATATTCCTCCTATAAATGAGACCATCCAATATTTTTCTTTTTTCCTCCTGACTTATTTCACTGAGCATAATCCTGTTAAGCTCCATTTATGTTTCTCTGAATGGTTCTATTTACCTATTTTTTATTGCTGAGTAATATTCCATTATGTATATAAACCACATCTTGATCCAGCCTTCTATTTTTGGGATTTGGGTTGATTCCAAATCTTATCTATTATAAATAATGCTGCAATGAACATAGATGTGCACGTATTCTTTCAAATTAGTGTTTTTGTGTCCTTTGGGTAAATACCTAGGAGTGGAATTACTGGGTCATATGGTAGCTCCATTTTTAGTAGACTGAGGTATGTCCATACAGCTTTCCATAGAGGTTGGATCAGTTTGTATTCCCACCAGCAGTGTAGGAAGAGTTCCTTTATCACCACATCCTTGCCAACATTTATATTTGTTAGTTTTTTTAAATATGTGCCATTCTTACTGGTGTGGGGTGGTACATCATTGCAATTTTGATTTGCATTTCCCTGATTACAAATGATTCTGAACATTTTTTCATATGCCTGTTGTCTGGCCCTTTTTAATTGAGTAGTTTTGTTGTTGAGTTTTATGAGTTCTCTATATATTTTGAATATTAACTCCCTATCAGATATAGGATGTGCAAATATCTTTTCCCATTCATTAGGTTGCTTTTTCATCATGTACATGGTTTCCTTAATTGTGTAGAGATTTTTAGTTTCATACAGCTAAATTTGCTTATTTTAGCTTTTGTTTCTCTTGCCTTTGGAGTCAGATCCAGAAAAACAAAAACATTGCTGATCTATGGCAAGGAGCTATATAGTTTGTTTTCCTTTAGGAGTTTTATGTTTTCAGATCATATATTCAATTCTTTAATCCATTTTGACTTAATTTTTTTTGTGTATGATATAATATAGTGGCCCACTTTCCCCATCGTTATCAAAGAGACTGTCCCTCCCCCATTGTCTATTCTTGGCTCCTTTGTCAAAAATTAATCACATATGTGTGTGCTTATTTCTGGGTTACTCTTATGTTCCACTGATCTATACTCTGCTTTTTTAACAATACCATACTGTTTTACTTACTATTCTTTTGTAGTATAGCTTGAAGGAAGTGTGGTATCTCTGCTTATATTCCTCTTTCTAAAGATTGCTTTGTCTATTCAGGGTTTTTGTAGTTCCATACAAATTTTAATATTGTTTATTCAATTTCTCTGAAAAATTCTGCTGGAATTCTAGGCATTTTAACAAAATTAATTCTTCTGATCCATGAGTACAGAACAGCTTTCCATTAATTTGTGTCTTCTTCAATTTCTTTCATCAATGTCATATATTTTTCAGTATACAGTGTTTACTTCCTTGGTTACATTTATTTGTGAGAATTTATTTTCCTGATGCTATTATAGCACATGGTTATCATTTTCTTAATTTCTCTTGCCTTAGTATATAAAAATTGTTACTAATTTTTGCATATGATTTTTTATCCTGAAACTTTTTAGTTCTAATACTTTGACAGTTTTTATGATTGTCTATATATAATCATCAGTTACTGAGTTTTACTTCTTCCTTCACAGTTTGGATGCTTTTTATCTCTTTCTGTTCCTAATTGTTCTGGCAAGGACTTTCAATAAGATACTGAATACAAGTGGAAAAGAGCTGACATCCCTGTGTTGTTACTAACCTTATAGAAAAAGCTTTTAGCTTCACCACTGAGTATGATGTGAGCTATGGGCTTGTTAAGTATGGCCTTTACTATATTGAGGGATTTTTTCCCCCCTACCCACTTTGTTAAAACTTTTTATCAAAAATGGATGTTGAATCTTATCAGCTGCTTTTTCTACTAATATACAGAAATATACTGTATATATTAATAATTTTTATTCTTCACGTTGCTAATGTGGTCTGCTATGTTGATTCATTTCTAGATGTTGAGCCATCCTCGCACGTGGAATAAATCTCAGTCATGGCATATGAATCCTTTAATGTAGTATTGCTTGATTTGCTGATATTTTGTTGATGTTCATTAAGGATATTGATAGTCTGTAATTTTCTTTTTGTATGTGATATGGTTACATGGCTTTGGTATCAAGGTAATGCTGGCCTCACAAAATAAACTTGGAAGTTTTCTTCCTCTTCCATTAATTTGGAAGAGCTTGAGAAGGACAGGTATTAAATCTTCCTTGAATGCTTGGTAGAATTCACCAGTAAGCACTCTGATCCTAGACTTCTTTTGGGGGAGCTTTTTGATGACTGTTTTAATTTCCTGATTAGTAATTGATCCAAGTGGTAATCCACTCACTGTATTCATTTCAGATTTCCTATTTCTTTTTGATTCAGTCTTGGAAAATCATGATTCTAAGAATGTATACATGATGTCTTTGTCTAACACTTTGTCTGGTTTCCATATATAAGTGACACTATTTAGTATTTACCTTTCAGCTTTTTATTAAGCAAAAAGGACTGTCAAATCCTGGGTTTTTTTGTTTTATTATACATAAAATTACTATACTGTTCCTGGTGAATTTCTGACTCTGATTATATACACTGACAAAAAGGTTTTAACTTTATTCATTCATTCTTTGTATTTTAAAATGGCAGGTTTTTCAGGAAAGAGAGATGGGTAAATAGACACAGGCAGGGAAAGAGCTACATTTGAAATTGTCAGGTTTACCAAGGAAAGAGATGCCTGCATAGATGCAGGAGGGTAAGTCTTAGGACAAGATCTACTTAACTATATTTAAATAATTGTGTTTGTTCTTATAAATTAGAATTTAGTCTCCTTTCCAAATGTGTCATCCTTCTCAAATGTTATCCAACCAGTCACAAAGAATAATATATTGTATGGATCTATATTTATGAAATGACCATAACAGACAACTCCATAACGATGAAAACCAAAGGGGTTGAAGGTTGGGAAGAAAGGGACAGTGATACTAATCATTATGGGGTTCACTGTTGAGAATTGTTCTAAAATGAAGTGAGAGTTTCAGAACTCTGAAATAATTACTAAAAAATCATTGAATTATGTTTTAAAAGTAGACCAATTGTATGGTATGTGAATGGTATCTCAATAAAGCTATTATAAATAACATCTAGTTCCATCTGCAGTGGACATTTTCAAAGGCTAGAAATATAAGGAAATTAATTCGAATGATTAGATTCTATAAATGTAATAGTGAAAGAAATCACCTCTAAAATAGCTTTAGAGCAATTGAAAAGTCAGTGAAAACCTTTTCTTTCTTCCTGCAACCCCTCTTTCACACAAAATATATTTACATACTCTACCATTTAAAAGAACCAAACTTTACTGTAGGGTATATCTTCCTACATCATATGCAAGACTAAAATGTGGACAAATAACACACTGAGATTAGTGATACTCACAGAGAAACTTCTTCTTCTTTTCCAGTGGAAACTCATGAAATGTTTCCCAAAATAATTTCACAGTGGGATGCGTGGCTGAGTAATCACCCTTGTAAATGGCCGTCTGTCAAGAAAAGTCAAAAAGAAAACTACTTTACCAAACAAGAGTAATATTATAGTGGACATCTGTATAACTTTTATATTTGAGATTTAGAAATAATCACTGACATGCAGGATGATCCCAACCAAGTAGACTTGCGAAAAGACCAGGCTCTAGGCATACCCAGTCCACTGGTGTTTCTTTAGAGGTAAGAGAGTTTCTTTTATGCTTACCTCTTCCAGTTCCTCCCAGTTGTAGTTGCTGTTTCCCACCATCATGGCCCTCAGTTCTGAAGGCTGGAAGAGCTCAAGCACTTTGCCACCACACACTTTTAGGAAGCCACTGGAAAAGGCTGTGTACCATTCATGAACTGAGATTTGGAAGACGTAATTCACATAAGCATCCACAAATTCCTGCCTGCCAGAGAGAAAGAAACAGAACACATTTAGCCCAAATGCTTACAGAGTTTATCAAACTTCCCTTCTATATCTATGTGATAACTGATTAGGAATGGCATTTCATCCAATTCTCTTACAAGTAGGCATCCTAAGGCCTCCAATAGATTACCACCAAGTCCTAGGATCCCACCAAGTTATCTAAGGCAATATGGGAGCAAGGAAGGCCAAGTAGACAAAACCTCACTACTACTGACTTTATTTTATGAAAATGTTCCATCTTGTTTATGGTACTGCTCAAAATTTCATTCAGAAAAAATGTAATTTTTTTGTTTGTTTAAAATAAAAAGTCTAAAATAGAACTTCTAGCCCGTTTCCCCATTGTTCAGAAATGAAAAATGCTAAATCATATGATATTGTATTCTCACCTATCTCTGTAACTCCTTTCTATAAACCACTTCTGGAAAGAACTATCTTTTTTTTTTTTTTTAAGATTTATTTATTTATGCATACAAGCACTGGGGTACAGGCCAGAGGTGTGGGGGGGTGAGAGGGTTCACCACAGAGAGCCGGGAGCAGAACAGGCAGATCAACCAAAGTACACTGCTGAGGGGAGCAGCGGGCACAGCAGGAGAGGTCTGCTGCGCCATGTGGGTCCCCTCCCTGGCCGGCAGCAGGGATCGAACTCGTGCTGCAGTGGCTGAGGTTTGCTTCACAGTGTGTTGCTTAACCCACTGCGCCACCAGGGAGGCCCTGGAAAGAACTATTCTTATACAATGACATCTATCCCAATAATAATCAATCAAATGTAAATTAAAGTAACAGTGAATTACCATTTCCAAATGCTGGATTTGTACTAAATTTAGAAGTCAGATAACATCACATAGATCTACAAAATTACTTATACAGACTAATAATACCAAGTGCTACTAAGATGTAAAACAATTAGGGGCCTCCCTGATAGTGCAAGGGGTTAAGCACTATACTATGAAGCCTTTGCAGCCACTATAGCACGAGTTAGATCCCTGACCAGGGAGGGGACCCACATGGTGCAGCAGACTTCTCCTGCTTCACCCACTGCTCCCCTCAGCAGTGTATTTCAGGCACTCTGCCTGTTCTGTTCCCCACTCTGTTTCTGGTGAATCTTCTCACTCCCTGCACCTCTGACCTGTACCTCAGTTCTTGTATGCATAAAAATATATTTTTTTAAAAAAAGATGTGGAACAACTATCACCTCACGTACATTACTAGTAGAGATGCAAAAATGGTACTCCACTTTGGAAAACAATTCTGTAGTTTCCTATAAAACACATACTTAATGCACAACCCAGAAGTCCTACTTACATAAACTGATCCAAGAGGAAAAAATAGATTCAAGAAGAAAAAAATAAGTATATTGGTGATTGTAGTCAACGATCAACTACTGCTTAGTCAAAGATCAACTACTGCTGAGATATCTCATATCTCTGCTCACATGAAAATGGGAATTTCACAGCAAAATATAATCACATATTTAATGGTGACAGAATTCACCCTAACCATTCATCTTTATCTCCCTAATTAGAAAAGCAGATATAGTGTCTTTATAGTTGGAATTCAACAAATATTTATAAAACTAATAATTAAAATATAAAGCATAATTTTAAAATTTAAAAATATTTTAAAAACAGAAAAAAGAGTCAAATGACAACAGTAATGGTAAAGCGGTAGAAAAATAGGAACTTCATACATAGCTGGGGGAAGATAAATTATGAAAAGGCAAAAACCATATCTATCTAATACTGAAATAAATTAGCCAGATGAGAAAAACAAAGGTTATTTATTCAGAACTTGCTATAGCAAATAAGTCGTTACAGTAGAAAATTGGAAGGCTTCAAGTGTACCCAGATTAGACACTGTTGGCTTGGGGAAATGACAGGTGGGTTAACTAAAGCAAGCATCCTATGTGATTGGCTAAGGGTATATATTTGGCTTTCTCTATTTGATCCTCGGTTGAAAAAAGTTATCAGTTATTAATCAAGTCCTAATCATTTAGAGTGAATTACTGCAAACGTTATTGAGATTGACTTCTAGCAAGCCGGCTTCCTGGGCTATTTATTATAGATAAGAAGTTAGTTTCCTGGGCAGGTTTCTGTATGTTACAGGTTAGGGTTCCATTTTTATCAATGACCTAGATATTGTGTATATACATAGTCAGTATCTCAGTAGTGGAAATGTAAACCATGAACTCAGACATAAATATTAGGCCGGAAAATCTAGAAAAGTTGAAAATGTAAATATATTGACCCACAACTGGGTGAGTAAACTAGTAAATAAGGCAACAATGGCCCTAGATGATAAATTACAGGTGAACTTAACAGATATTTGTAGAGCATTCCACCCCAACAAAACAGAATACCCATTCATTTCAAGTATTTACAGAACATTTTCAAGGAAAGATCATATGTAAGGACACAAAACAAGTCTTAACAAATTTACAAAGATCAAAATCAAGCATAAATTTTAATTACAATGATATAAAATGAGAAATTAACCAAAAGAAGAAGAGAGGGGAATTACTAATTTGTAGAGAATAAACATGCTACTGAACAATTTTGATATCAATGAGGAATGAACATAATCTGAACAAAGTGCTGAAAATATGTCCTATTTTCTTCTTGATACAGAAAAATGAAAGAGGAAAGATAAACTGAAGAGAGAACTGATATGCAAAAAAAAAGGAACTGTAATTTGAAGGTTTGAAAAATTCTTGGCCTATCTAGATAACATGCTCTGGAAATAGGACCAAGGATGTGACTAAACAATGATATGTTTAAAGAGATTAGGTATATGATGCATGGACCCAGTCAACTAGATGAGATTCTAGAAACCAGGAATAGAAATGTGGTTATCCAGAGAAGATCAGTGGAATACCCTCATTTCTGATGGGCTAGAACTCTGAGAATTGCCTGAAAGCCAACAAACTTTTTGAGAAATGTATAATTAAGAAAAACATTGCTAGCTTAGACCAAAGGAACAGAGATAGGACAAAATGAAGGAAGGGCATCAGACCTCTTGGAATCTCTGTACGTATGAAATGAGTTGATAAAGCTAACTAGCTATGAATAGATATTATAAGAAAAGGGAATAATGACTCTAAAGGCAGATCAGAGGTCAGTGGGGCAGGCACTTTCACATGGGTCCCAGGTGAAGTAAACAGGGCCAGAATCTCTGTGGCTCTCTGGAGGTAGGAGGTGACATCCCATCGACCAGAGGACAGAGTATGGAGCCATGAAAGATTATTCTCCAGGTCTTAAAGTCAAACAAAATTTGTGCTGCTAGGTTTCAGACTTGCTTGGGATCTGTGAACCTTTCCTGTTTCTGATTTCTTCCTTTTGGAATGGGAATGTCTATCCAATATCTGTTTCATGATACTATTTGTAAGTAGATTATTTGTTTGGTTTCATGGGTTCACAGCTTCTTGAAGAATTTTGCCTCAGGAGGCATCAAACATCTTCATGTCTTCATTCATATCTGCTTTAAATGAATGACCAGACTGAATACAGATATAAATAATTTACAATACAGGCACACAGGGAGAGAGGGAAGGACAGATGGAGGAGAGCGAGATTGATTGAGATTTATTGTAAGGTATTAATTCAGGTACAGGTGATTACAGAGATTGACAAGCTCCCAAGTCTACAATCAGCAAACAGAAGTCCCAGAAGAGCCCCAGCATAGTTTTAGTTCAAAGGAAAGTGGGATCAAAAGTCAGGAGGAGCTGATGTTCTCAGTCTAAAGGCAAGAATAAACTGGTGTCCCAACTAGAAGGCAATTAAGCAGAGGAGTTCCTCTTTTTCAGTCTTCTTGTTCTATTTAAGTTTTCAACTGATCGGATGAGGACAACCCACATTAGGAAGGGCACCCTGTTTTACTCAGTTTCCTGATCCAAACATTAACCTCATGCAGAAATGTGCTCCTAGACATATCCAGGGTTTCTGTTTACTAGATATCTGGCCACCCCATGCCCTAAACATGTTGGCACAAAACAAACCAGCACAAATGAGAATCTGGACTTAGATTTGAAGCTGGGTCAGTCTTTGGGGGATATTGGAAAGGGGTCAATATATTTTTTAGGTTAGAAAGCCATGAATTGGGGGTTGTTACAGGTTGAAGGGCGGAGTCTTAGAGATTGAAGGGTGGAATCTTACAGGTTTCCTTGAATGCCCCTAAAATCCATATAATGAAATCCTAACCTCCCAGAAAGTGACCCTATTCAGAGATATGATCTTTACAGAGGTAATCAAGTTAAAATAAGGCCATTAGAGTGGACTCTAATCCAAAAATGAGAGAGAAGATAAACAGGTGGAACTTTATCAAGATAAAAAGCTTCTGTACAGCAAAGGAAACATTAAACAAAACAAAAGAAACCACACTGAATGGGAAAAAATCTTTGCGCTCCACACAATGGACAAGGGTTTGACCACAAAGATATACAAAGAACTCATAAGACTCAAGAAAAATAAAGTAAAAAACCCAATCAAAAAATGGGCAGAAGAACTTAAAAGACACTTCTCCAAAAA
>JAGFMF010011827.1:5917309-5950237 GCA_019455555.1 Galemys pyrenaicus
ACTATTTGTAATTGGTAAGACCTGGAAACAACCCAAATGCCCAAAAGTAGATGACTGGATCAAGAAGATGTGGTACATATACACAATGGAATATTATTCGCAATCAAAAATGAGAAACTAGTGACATTTATAGAAACATGGATGGAGCTATAAGGAATTATACTCAGCGAAACAAGTCAGACGGCAAGAGAAAAATATTGGATGGCTTCACTATTATGAGGAATATGAAAGAGCAACAACAACAACAAAGAAGAAGCTCAAGGAAATAGGCAACTATAATCAAAAGCAAACAAAAAACTCAACAAGACCAAAAAGCCAAGATAAACCAAAGGGACCATGGGGGTGGGGGAGGGGAAGGAAGGGAGGGCAAAGACCGGGATGAGAGCAGAAAGAGCACAAGGGACTGAGGTGATGGTGCATGGGTGGAATGGTGGTGGGTACTCCCTGGGGAATACAAAAGGTGTCAAATATAATTAATTAAATTTAAAAAAACTGTCATGCTAAATCTAAAACCTGTAGAGAACACAAAGGAACTAAAAGAGCCAAAGCAATTTTGAAAAAGAACAAAGTTAAAGGACTCACATTACTAATTTCATTACTTACTATTATTAAGTTACAATTACCATGAGGGCTACTATATGTAGATATATAAATCAATAAAACAGAACAGGAATAGACCTGCACATATATGAACAATTAACTTGGCAGAGAAAGGACAGTACTTTCAATAAGCAGTGATGGAATAACAGGATATCCATTACATAGAAGATAGATATCCATATGCTTTACAATGATATGAAAGTTACCTCAATATGGGTGATACTGTGAAACTTAAAATTATAAAACTTCCAGAAAAAAAAATAGGAATATTTATGGCCTGAACTTGGCAAAGATGTCTCCATTATGAAATTAAAAGCACAATCCATTAAAGAAAAATAAAATGGACCTATCAAAATCAAAAGTTCCTACTTTTTGAAGAAAATGGACAAGCCACAGACTAGAAGAAAATATCTGCAAAACATCTCACAAAGGACTTAAGTCCAGAATATATGAAAACACTTAAAAATTAGTTAAGAAAGAATAAAATTAGAAAATAGGCAAACAATCTAAATAGATATTTTATCAAAAAA
The DNA here is from genome assembly GCA_019455555.1 of Galemys pyrenaicus. Lineage (NCBI taxonomy): Eukaryota > Metazoa > Chordata > Mammalia > Eulipotyphla > Talpidae > Galemys > Galemys pyrenaicus. The sequence continues at coordinate 5,918,440 of JAGFMF010011827.1, forward strand.
AAGGTATGTACAGATCACTTCTCAGCCTTTTGGCTAAGAGCAAGTGCAAAAAAGGTATGTGAATGGCATACAAGCACAGTGGAAGATAGTATCTCCTCAATTAATCAGTAATGATACCACATACAGCTGTTAGATTATGGGGGGAAAAACAAGCATGGCTACCAAATTACAGTAAAAATCTAAAGCAACTGCAACTATCATACTTTGTGTGAAAGCAAAATGGTACAATCACTTTAGAAAACAGTGTGTACGTTTCTTAAAAAGTTAAATGTACATTTACATTGTGTCCAGCAACCCTACTTGTAAGTATTTATTCAAGAGAAATAAAACTTATATCTACACAGATATCTGTAGCTAAATGTTCTTCATAGCATCTTCCATAATCTGAGAAATTAAAAACAACCCAAATGGGAACTTTACTCCATAACCAAAGGAAACAACTACTAGTAATACACACAAAAGTAAGGATGAATCTCAAATGTACAAGGCTACATACATAGGATTCCATTCATCTGCAGAAAATAGACCATGGTCGCCAGAACTGGTGGTGAGGGAATTTTGGGGGGTGATGTTCTATACATCTTGGTTGCTATGATGTTTAAATGACTAAACTCATTTCTCAAAATACCATAAAAAGAGTGAATTTTATTTTATGTAAAATTATCTCAAAAACACTTTAGGAATCTTTGGGGGGAAAATTAGCCTAGTTTAAGTTTCAAGATGAAAACATACAAATCCTATAACATGAATACATCTTGGTTGTCTCAAGCAAGTTTGTCTCAAGCAAGATTTGATTAAAATTTGGGCTTTTAAGTTTTTAAAGGCTGTTGAAGCTTTTATACAAGTATAAGATTTTTTTTCTGCCCTTGATTTTTCCAATCAATTACACATATAGTAAGATATGTACTTGACTTAATTGTCCTAATTCCTTATCTTTAAATTGGAAGGGGGAAAAAAAAGCATTTCTAACTGCAAGGTAGCTACAGTCATCAAGAGATAATATGTGGAATGCATGGGTGATACTGGAGTATATAGAAGCCTGTCACCTAAATATAAATATATTGTAATATCAAATTCAGCCATGGCTAAAATTAAAACTTCAGCCTTAATGGTAAAACTCAGTCATTACAAATGGCACCAGGAAAGAGGGAAGTAAAATATTTGGAATAAAATTAAGAAGGTAAAATAAACAACCAGAATCACAATTACATATAAAAAAAAACAACAACAAAATCCTAAGATGTCTGCTAATGGAAATACATTGAGCCTTTTATAAATGGTTACTTTCCTTGGAGAAAGTGGCAGTGAGGTCCTTTTCTAAGGCAATATTACTACAGGTTATCCTTGCATATTAACAAATGCAATTATTTTGTTAAAAAACATCAAAACATTTGCTATGTGTGAGTACTAAGTGCTAAACATATTACTATGTAGAATTCACAGGAAAAAAAAAAACAAAACAGAAGACTAAACCAAATGTAATCTGAGATGAGATGCTACTTTGTAAGTCAAATGCTTGGTGGAAAAGCTTCTGGAAAGAGTGAAAAGTCTGGAAAGAGTGAAAGTATTTCAATCAGTAATCCTGAATTTGAAAATACTCCTGAAAAAACCCCAGATCGTTTCCATACCAATAATATGTGCCTTCATCCTTATTCAAGAATGCATCCTTCGGTTTAATTTGTTACTAAAAGAATAATGGCTTGCTATTTAAACGTTTTTAATTATTATTATTTTTAACATTCTCTGATACAACTCACAGGCAAAAAGCACAGAGCAGATGCTTATCTATGGAGTACACTAGAAACGAAGTGTGTACTTATATGTGTCTGTGTGTCTCCAATGAACACATGCTTCCTCTACATAAGAATGGATTCTAGTCCTGGGGCACTAGACGGCCTTATCTCTCTTTGATTTCCCTCTGGCTTCATTCCTCCCCACAAGCTAAAAGTTACAGGAAACCTATCGAACACATCCCCAGGATCTTGAGATTCCCTATCCAAATGGTCTAACACTATTTCTGCGGCCCACCGTAAGTGAGGCTCTTGACAACAGCATATATGGCGCAGAGCTCAGTCATGGCCTTGGGGTTGTTGGGTTGGACAGATGGTACGGAGCTTAGGCACGCAAGCTGCCCTGTCTACACTGGTCCCAAAGTGGGTGAAATGGAGTCAGCTTTCCTGTGCCCCCAGTTGTAAAAATAAGAGATGATCAGCGCAGACTCCACGAAAGTAGCCAGAAACCTTCTAACCAAGGCAAAACGCTGCCAGCTATGGGGAGGTGCAGACAAAGATCGATGTATCGACAGATGTATGTAAGGTCATGGGGAGACAGAGGAACAAATGAAAAAGGCAAAGGCCATCCAAGCAGTTCCCGCAACAGTGCCATGGAAACCGCTATCACGAGGGGGGCGGGGGGTGGGGGGGACTATGGCCCATGGGGAGCTGGTATCTAAGAAACAGGTTCTGACGTTGGCTGCAGTACCAGAGAGAAGGTAAGGTAGCAACAGGAGGCAGCTGGCGCAGTACGAGGGCACAATTGTCAGCTGATTCTAGCGAGCCAGTCCAGCGCGGCCGCTAAAAGGGAGGGGCCGCGGCCGACGTCACTGCCGCGGCCAACGTCACCGCCACTTGCCGCATCCGCAGATCGCTCTGGTGCAGCTCGGGTGCAGGTCTCTGCGGGAGCCACCTAGACCTCTGCGGCTTTTCCTCTTAACATGGCTGACTCGGAAAACCAGGCACCTGCGGAGCCCAGTCAGGCGGCAGCGGCCGCTGCAGCCGCGGCCGCGGCAGAGGCAGCAGCAGCAGCGGAGGAGGTAATGGCGGAAGGTGGTGCGGAGGGGGGAGACTCTGACAGTGCCGCTGGTGATTCTGACAGCGCGACGGGTCAGACGGCTGAGGAGCCCCAGACCCCTGCAGAAAATGCACCAAAGCCGAGAAATGACTTTATCGAGAGCCTGCCTAATTCAGTGAAATGCAGAGTCCTGGCTCTCAAAAAGCTGCAGAAGCGATGCGATAAGATAGAAGCCAAATTTGACAAGGAATTTCAGGCTCTGGAGAAAAAGTATAATGACATCTATAAGCCCCTGCTTGCCAAGATCCAAGAGCTCACCGGTGAGATGGAGGGATGTGCATGGACCTTAGAGGGTGAGGAGGAGGAGGACGACGAGGAGGAGTACGAGGAGGAGGAGGGGGAGGAGGAGGAAGAAGAGGAGGAGGAGGAGGCGGCTGCGGCAGAGGCTGCGGCGGAGGGGGCTGCCGCCAAAGATGAGGGTCCCCACTCTGCGGCATCAGATGACGCCAAGAAATAAAACGGGCAGAGATTTAAAAAGGAAAGATGACGAAAACAAACCCCCTACTTTTTAAAAAATATATTGGTGGACTTTAAAAGGCTCAGGTTTTGGACCAAAATATAATGTGAATCAATTCTGACATTCCTAAAAATATATTAAATTGAAGCAATCTGATCTTGGCCAGCCCATTTAAAATTTGATTTTCATTTTGGACACAAGAATATATCAAAAGCTGTTGGGAAAAAAACGAGTTAAATTTTTGATGATTTTTTTTCATGATCTCTTCTGTGAGGACTAGAATTGAGACTTATTAAAGGGTGTCAAGAACATCACGTCGAATCCCATTCATCACATTATCATCACACTACACACGGAACACCCAAACCAAGACTGAACATGTTCTCAATGCTTAATTCTTCAGTTTCGGTAGTCCTGAAATTTTCCAGTGCAAAAAAGGCAAACCCCGCCCCCTCAACCAGTCTCATCTTTCAGACTTTGCTTTTGTAACCCAGACATTAGCTTTACATTTCAGAGAAGAGTGATGGAGTCGAGGAAGCCTGTGATGGAGATCGTGACATTACTATTAATGAAGCCTGCAAAACTGCCACTTCTAATTCTGAAGAACGTTCTGAGTATTTGAATATAGAGCAACAACATGGTTCTGAGAAGGAGGGTGTATACCTGTATATTACTGTCGACATAAGTGTTCATTCCTTACAATTTCATGTTTATGTGTTTTCTTGGTGGTGTCTGTTTACAGAGATGTAAAATTCCCAAATGTTTAAGTATTAAATTCCTTTATCTAGTGTTTTAGAAGTATTAATTTACTTGAAGATGTAGAATGTAGAAAATTCTGTAAAGCATGTGTACCCAGTGTTACGTCATTTGATCCTTGTGAAGTCTTTTTGTCATGTAGCTTTTAGAATGTAGCTGTGAAAATTATCAGAACTCTTCACTGAAGCTAATATGTGTGGAAAAATATATACTTGAAGAACCAACCCAAATGTGTCCCCACCCCCAGCTCAGAAGTAGAAAGGGTTTACGTTTGCTTGTATTAGCTGTGCCTTCATTATTTTGCTATGTAAATGTGACATATTAAATATAAAATGGTGCATAATTAAATCTTACTGCTTGAGGATTGACTGGCATACAGCTAAGGATTTTTAGGAAGGACACATTTAATGTAAGACTCTTAGCTTCTGTGTGGGTTTTGAATTGTGTGTGACCCAGCGATCTATAAAAGAAACATAAGCATAAAATTGTTTACCACTGTGGTGTTAATAAAACAGTATTTTCAAAAAATGAAAGACTCATTATTCTGACTGCCTAAATTCAAATCCCAGTTCTGACTGTTACTAGCTATGAACCTGGGGCAATTCAGTTACTCTATCTGCATTCAGTTTTTCCTCATACATAAAAGGGAATAGTTCCTTCCTCATGGATTATGGAGAACAATACAGATAAAGCCCATGGAAAGAAATTTCAGCTATTATTATTACATGAAAGATAAAGACAATGATTGGAAATTTAGTCCTCTTCCCATTTACAAAGGGGAGGAAATGGAAATTACATAAAATACATTTTTCATGTATTCTAATATTTTAAATATTTAAATTTATTTCTAAATATATTTCAATATCTGCATAAATATATTTTCCCCTTTGGCCCAATATTCTCCCCAACATTTCTCTCCTTTCATCATTATATTCTTAAGTTTACAATGCCTAATTGTCAGAGAAGAATGTGCCCTTTAATTCAGAAAAACAGAAAATTCAATAAACTCTTATTTTGATTTCCTTAATATAAAATCAATTTTGACGTCCTTCCAGGAAGGATAAAAGATTTTAATGTGACATTATAAATATACAAAAAAGGCTATTTCGGGCTACTTCAACTTTACATTGGGGCATTCAGAATGAAGTAAAAATAATTTTAAAATTAAAACCCCTCTCCAAATTTAAAACTCGGTTGTATTTTCTTCTATTACCCTTAAGGGTTAAGTTACACAGACACAAGATTACACTGCTTTACCTCAGGGGATGGCAGGCAGCTAGCTCTGTCCTGTTGCTAATGGCAATAAGTGAGTATAATAAAGGTAATATTAATCTTCCTTAGGGCTACGCCAACCAAAAGGGAAAATCAAAATAATTAATTATATAAGGGGTCAGTGATTACCTTAATCATATGATTATCTTAATAAAAACAAAAAAAATTCAATATTTATTTCTTCTCTCTGGGAATAAGACTTTCATTCAATATTTTTCTAGGTCCAGCAATGAGGGATGAAACAAATGATTGAAAATATTGGGGGAAATTTTTTTGCAGGCATATGACTATATATAGAAAGCCCAAGAAAATTAACTGAAAACTATGACATTTAAAAATTGCAGAATCAGCCAATTATGAGATAAATATATAAAAAAACAATAACTATTTTTAGGCAATAATATATGAAATATATGGAAAAGTCTTTCACAAAAATAAGAAATCAAAATATTTATAAAGACGTCTAATAAGAATATGTATAACCTATGTGTAAAAAAAAAAGATTTTCACACAAAGAAATGTAGAATAGGTCTTTGGTTAGTAAGACTAAACATAACAAAGGTGTAATTTCTTCTCCAATCAACTTTTAATTTATCACACTTCAAAACCCAAGTTGGATCTGAAACATAATATAAATACCCTAATGTTTACATTTTAACTCAGTATGAAAACAAGTAATCTGGAAACAATTTAGATTTTTATCTTAGACTATACATTCAAAAAAATTTTGTAATTGAGTACATTAAGTATCATTACTGGACAAGGGAAGGGTAAAATTAGAGTAATTTAAGAAATAAAAGATCAGACACAACAACACAAGATTTTAGAAATCAAAGATCTTAACAAATACACCCACATTTTTAAAAGCAAACTGGGAATAAAATCTGCAATAACTGTGGAAGGTAGAGGGTTTGTGGTCTGAATAAAGAGTTCATATAAATCGTGAACTAATAAATATATAAAGAATATCAGCAGACCGTCTACTTTAAACAGGAAAAAATCCTGTTGCTGGGCACAAAGACAGGTACTGCAAGGGAAGCACCAAGTATACCTGACCTCTATTGAGGCCTGGGGTTTACATGTCCCCAGCCCTGTGATTTCTTTCACTAGTGATGAGAATTTCTATCGGGTTTTCTAGCTGCAGTCTAGCACTGTTGGCCACTTTCCCCAGAATGAAGGGTCAAACATCCTCCATAATATCAAGCAATATCCGCCATTTCTTAATTGGGTTGATCTTTACCCTATCTTATATGCACAGGCTATTTGACAGTTCCTCGAGATGGTATAAAATTGAGAGATTTAACATCTAGCAGGTTATCCCTCCCTTCAAGGCAGATCAAACACTATCCGTAAAATCACTAATCCATTGTAGGCCCAAATTCACCAACAAGGCACAAATTAATAAGCAGAAAGAAGAGGAACATGCAATACACATTCAACTAAACTCTAAGAGCATTCTGCAGAAAACTGTAGCCAGGTGGATGCTCATTTGCCCAATCAGGGCTCAGCAGCTCTCCCTGCCTGAGAGTTTACTCTCATTGCATGCACATACACACATTATACATACATACACATACACACACATACATACTCTTTTACTAAAGTTTAATATACATAACCATTAACCAATCAAATGAGCAACTCGGTGGCCTTTAGTATATTCACAATGTACAACCACCACTTCTGTCTAATTCACTTAAAGATATTTTAGGTGAACAGCTTATAGAATGGATCAACACTGTGTAGAATATGTAAAGTTGCCTATATATTAGAAGTAGCCTATAGCATAGAAGAAACATAAAATTTTACCAAAGAGATTGAATTTCTTATTAAACTAGATTTTTAAAAGAGAACACTCAAAGTTTATAAGGATTTGCTGAAATGAGTGTTCTCATACATTGGTGATAATGTATAAACTGGTATAGTTCATTAGCAAAATCAATTTAGCAAAATTATTTATCAACAGGTTCAAAATGACATACCCTAATTTAATTTCACCCTTGGGATGTTATCATTAAAAAGTAATTTTAAAGGCAAACAAAGCTCTATACACAGAAGATATTTGATATAGCCTAATTAAAAATGAAGGAGAAAATGGAAAGGGAAATTTTAAAAAGTACGTAGAAACAAGCCAAATAGTGAAAGAATAGAAATTATACATTCACATAATAGAATGTACAGCCATTACTAGGGGTGTCCATGGGGGCTTTGTAATAACATTGCAAATATAAATACTGTCTCAATCTAAACTTAATAATTCAGACATATAACAATGGCATACAGTATGTTTTTAACTTTGCCAACTTTGTTTTTCAAAAATTGCATAGTCTGGGGCCTCCCTGGTAGCGCAGTGGGTTGAATGCTTCACTGTGAAGCATCCCACAGCACATGAGCATGAGTTTGATTCCCGGCCAGGGAGCTGACCCACAAGGTGCAGCAGACCTCTTCTGCCTCTCCCGTTGCTCCCCTCAGCAGTGTATTTCAGTAGATCCACCTGTTCTGCTCCCCATTCTGTCTCTGGTGAATCCTCTCACCTCCCACACCTCTGGCCGTACCCCAGCTCTTGTGTGCATAAATAAATAAAATCTTAAAAAAAAATTGTGTAGTCTGCCTGAAAGGAAGATAGCAAACTTTTCCATTATTTTTTCAATTCGATGGGGGAAGAGCAGGGGAACACTGCAGGCAGTATGCTGGAGCACACAGAATACAAGTTCCCACTCAAACCACCTAGCTTTGGCTTTGAATTTGAAGTTCTGTGTAATCAGTGAAAAGTGACATGCCTTTCTGTATCTTGGTTTCCTCATCTGTCAAGTGGGGAGGATAATGTGAAATACTTCGAAAAGTACCTGATACATGGATACTCCAGAATTTTTAAGATTTTATTTATGCATACAAGAGCTGGGGTGTAGCCTAGAGGTGTGGCGCAGGGAGTAATGGGGTGAGAGGACTCACCAGAGACAGAGTGGGGAACAGAACAGGCAGATAGACTGAAACACACTGCTGAGGGGAGCAGCAGGGGAGCAGAAGCAGTCTGCTATACGATGTGGGTCAGATACCTGGCTAGGGGATGGAACTCCTGCTGCAGTGGCTGCTGATAGCTTCACAGTGCTAAGACTTAACCCCTTGCATCACCAAGAAGGCCCCTACTCCAGAAATCTTAATTGGCATTTTAGTTACCTACTACTTCTACAATAGTCCAGTGCAAACAAAACGCAGATCTGAAAGATTACATCTTTCACAGACTATCCAGGGAGATCATATACAGAAAAGGACTGTTACAGAGTATAAGCTCCATAAAAAGGCAAGTTTCCAAGTTCCCCTCCCTACTTAAGGTGAAGCAGCAGACTTAGCAACTTCCTGATTCACAGAAAGTGTGGAACTGAGTGGGGAAAGGACTTGGAAGGGAACCTGGAAGAGAGGAGGAGGTCCATGGAGTGGAGACATATGAAGAAGAAAGGCTGTTTGTGTCTCGGCTTTGAAATTGTACAGGTAATTGCAGGATATGTGAGAAATATGGATGAGAAACATATGGGGAGGCTGAAAATGGCAGCCTTTACCTGGCTGTATTTGTACTTTGATTTTACTCCTTTCATCCCAGACTTTCCTGGCTCCTTCTGCCCCTTTCCTCTGATTCCCCACTAGAAGGTGCCTTAGACTTGTGGCAAGTTTTCAGGCCTCAGCAGCCCCAATTTGAATGAACCCTGTTTGGCTGGGCATTTATCTTTGAGGTGATGGATAACTTTGGGTGTTTCCTTGGGAAACTATCATCTGTTCTTCCTCCCTATGCACATTACTCAATTAAAGGCTTTTTTACACTAAGTGCATACTTTGTCTTTATGTGGTAGGTGGCAAAACTCCTTTAGAGCATGCAAGTTTGGACTTCCTAAGGAACCCCTCAGTCTGCACACTAACAATCTGAGGTTTACCAGCAGTCTTAACTTCCATAGCTCTTAAGGAGGCAGAAATGTTTGTCATATATAAATTTTATTCTTAGCTTCTTTTTATGGATCCCTGTCGAGCACTCAACTTAAAGCAGGCATTTTTCACCGTGCGGTATTTTTATTATTCTATCTCTCTCTACCCAGTCTCCTGATTTTTTTTTTTTCATATGGGGAAAATGGGGCAAGATTTTAAAACACATTTAATTTGATTACATTAAATTGGTTCAATCTCAAATGATATGAGAGTTTTTTCACTAATTTTAATAACACCGTGTTAGAGAGTATGAGAAGTAATTAACCATGGATAGTCATATAATATAGTATTATCCAAATGTGACTACCAGCTGTGGCAAGATTTGACTATGATGAAGCCACCAAGACTCACCCACACACAGATGTTCTTTTAACTGGGTGCTTACAACTCATTTGACTCTCTGCAACTCTCTGAAGGATAAAAGTAATTTTAAACCAAATGGAATGTAATAAATCATGGGATAAAGATTTGGTAACCTTCTGGCATTTTCTTCCATGGCAATGATGACAGCAAATATCTTACTGTTAATTCATCAAAGAGCTTTAATGCCAACAGCATTTGTCTACATTAGTGCCCAAATTAAAAATCCAATATGTATTATACCTATAGCTCTTGTACTTTCTTACACTGATCACACAATAAGGACACCCAATGATGAAATTATAAAAATCTTTTTACCTCTCAACATGTTTTATTGATAAAATTTCTGCTTTTTGATACTAAGTAATGTGGCAATAATTTTACTGGGTTTTCAGCAGTCTGTATAACAGGTAACTGTGGCAGCACCAGGCTTTGCCTCCTGTCACCAGAGAGGAGGTGGATACAAACAGCCTACAGCTGTGCAGATGGATCCCCATGCATTCATTGAGTGCAAGTGCCCCAAGAAAGCCCAAACCTAACTTATCCTGACAGAGAAATTGTTCGTAGTTTAATCTCAAACACACTGTGCTGGCAATATAAAAATATTAATTTCCTCTGCCTAACAATATTTAAAATAATGGCACTCTTTAATGTACAAAGAGTTGGAAACTTCTGAAAATATTTTTTAGAAAGCCATGGGAACAGAACAATCTTGCACTCCATTGTATTCAAGTAAAGGAATAATGTGGACTCCTGTTCTTATTACTCCCTTGAGTTTATATATTTATATATTGTCTTCCTTTAAAAAATCATGTGTGAAAGATCTACAACAGCTGACAAGACTCAACAAAAACAAAGTAAACAACCCAGTTAAAAAATGGGCAGAAGAGCTAAAAAGACACTTCTCCAAAGAGGAAATGCAAATTGCCACAGGCATATGAAAAAATGTTCAACATTACTCGTAATTAGGGAAAGGCAAATCAAAACCATCTTAAACCAGAGAGAATGGTACATATTGAAAAACTAGCAACAACAAATGTTGACAAGGATGTGGAGAAAAAGAAACTCTCCTACACTGCTGGTGAGGATGCAAACTGATTCAGTCACTATAGAAAGCAGTGTGGAGGTTCCTCAGTGTGGAGGTTCCTCAAACTGCTAAAATGGGAGCTTCCATATGATTCAGCAATCCCACTCCTAGGTATCTACCTAAAGGACACAAAAACACTAATTCAAAAGGATACCTGCACCCCTATGTTTACTGCAGTACTATTTACAATAGGTAAGCTGTGGAAACAACCCAAATGCCCAAAAACAGATGACTAGATCAAGAAGATGTGGTGTGTATACACACACACACGGACTATTACTTGGCAATCAAAAAAGATAAACTCAAGTCATTTGCAGAAACATGGATGGAGCTGGAAGGGATCTTGCTCAGTGAAATAAGCCAGAAAGAAAAAGAAAAATACCAGCTGGTTTCACTTATAGGAAGAATATAGAGGATCCAAATAAGGGATCAGGGGTAAAAGAGTAATTGTAATAAAGTAAAAATCAAAATCAACAGGCAACAATAAACCAGAGACAATCTGCAGAGGAGAGGAGGGAGAATCAAAACAGGGGTGGGTAGAGCACAAGGGACTATGGTGATGGTTCACAGGTGAATTGGTAGTGAATTTCATGGGGACTATGCACAAGAAGAAAAAATATACACTGTACAAAAATGAAGAATGATGTAAAAAATACATAAAATAAAAATCACAAATCATGTGTGCCATCAGAATATCCAATGGAAAATGCTTTGAAGAATCGACCCTCTACAAAGTAAGAGAAAAGGAACTCACATGCCTTATAAACAAAACCGCACCCTCCTCTCCAATTCTGAAACCACTCATGAGGTTCAGCAATGTCTGTGAGTGCACATGTGTAAGCAACACACAGAAATAGTGGAGAAGGAGAAAAAGATCAAGAAAGAAAGTGTACTGTGGACCCACTTCTATCATGCAGCTGCTTTGCTCACAATCCAATAATGGCTCCTTATTACCGGCTAATTGAAATCTAAACTCCAATTTTCAGGGCCCCAGTGGCGCAGTGGGTTAAGCAATGCACTATGAAGCAAACTGCAGCCACTACAGCACGAGTTCAATCCCTGCCCTGGCCAGGGAGGGGACCCACATGGTGTAGCAGACCTCTCCTGCCTCGCCCACTGCTCCCCTCAGCAGTGTGTTTCAATCTGCCTGTTCTGCTCCCCATTCTGGCTCTGGTGAATACTCTTACCTCCCGTGACTCTGGCCTGCACCCAATATGTATGCATAATAAATAAATGCATAAATAAATAAATATTTTTTTAAAATGTTTAAAAAAAAGAAAGAAAGAGCACAACCAAAAAGTACTCTAAGAGAAATAATTGTATGGATATGAAAGAATCATAGGTCCCAACAATTGCCTCCATTGCACACAATGTTAAAGGCTGCACGTGCCTGTGGAAAGCTTACACTTTCCTCCCCAGTGTACCAACAGGCAGAGCACTGTGATGACTCAACAGAATATGAAGAGCCTACTGTTGCTTCTAACAAGTGATGTGCATATTATCTTATCTGAAACCTGATGTAAAAGCTCAGACATCCTTTGAAAAACTAAAGTCTACCTATGTAACTCACATGCACATGCATAAATATGATAAAGCTATCACCAAAACTAGCATAGATGAGAAACAATCTGGACCAACAAATCTACTTTATAATCTGCCATACATGTCTCAATTCTATCTTACTTTTAAAAAGTAAATCATTTTTTGTTAACAAATGTTAAATAAAGAATGGATAGTGCTTTTAGCTTCAAGAGAGTCTTATCAAGTAAGAGTTTTGATTTTTTGATTCAATATGGACTTGAAACAAGATTAGCCTTTGTATTAGGATCCTAGAGTTAAGATAGTTTCACCATTTGAACCTTTGTTGTTGTGCACCTGGCAACTTCTGCATACTTCATGTAACTCTGGAATCAGAGCACACAGTTTTCTCAAAGCTGAGGCTTCCTGATTAGTCTGGAAAGTTTACATCACAAAAAGCTTACTGAAGATTACATGAGAGACCATATTGGCTTCCACCTACTTTTTAAACTGTAAAAGAATAAAGGAATATGTCTGTCAGCTTCTCTGTCATTCCTGTTTTCAAACGAGAAGATTTATGGGAGACCGCCAAGGCAGATGACTTAGAGTGAATTTCATAAGAACTTTGTATCTTTGCAACTCTCACAGTAAGAAGACAAGAGCCCAAAGTGAATTAGTTTTAATTTCCCAACACATTTACAAATAGCAGCCAACATCTCTACATCTGTTACTTTTTCCACAAATTAAATGAAAATTTTCTCTCTTCTGTGAAGATGTCCCTCACTCACACCCTCTCAGCAGACTGCAACACTCTCACCTTCCTCTACCATCCTCTATCCCATTTCTCTAAACCAAGAACCTTTACCTGTAGTCAATGTTCCTAAAGCCTCATCTCAAGAATCCACTTCCTATCCTAAGACAGATAAATACATAGTGCCAGTTATCTCTAAAACAGAGATCAACCATGTCTGAAATCAAGTCCCATTAAGGTCTTGACAATCTCCACTCCATTGTGATTGCACCTACACTCTATCCATACACTAGTCCCCACAACACAGGTACTCATTATTCTCTATCATGTATCAATCTTGAGAATCCCAATTCACAGTAGTCCCTGAGCCTAAAATACCCCCCCACTCCCTTGCATTACTCAGTACCTGATACACTATTGCCCCTCGCCCACTGGTCTTGTGGCACATGACCTATAGGTCTATCACACCATATATACTGCAATTACTAACTGGCATGACTCCCAACTAATCTCAAACTTCTCAGGGGTATATTTATTCCCTATACCCAGCAACATGCCTGGCACACAGTAGACGCTAAGCGGTTATAAATGGAGTTAATCTGCAGACTGCTGCACCTTACGGATAACTTAATACAAACATAAACAAAATAATCTTTTTTCTCTTCTAAAGTGGCATCACATAGACTATTAATCATCCTTAAAAATCAGATGTACTTACATTAACTTCCATGAGGCAGGGAGAGTAAATTTAAAACCTATGTTGCAAATCTTCAGCAGTAAAACAACAGTAACAGTAAGCAGTAATAGCAACTTCATTTATTCAGCACACTTGTTGAGTATTTTTGTGCCGTGCAGTATGCTGGATACTAGAAACCATGTGATATGATAGATGAGTTTACCACACCAACATGTTTTCCTATAAATTATCTCACGTTATTCTCATAAGTATCCTATGAGGTAGGCAAGGAGGTTATCTAACCCCAAAGTTACCAGTGAGAAACAGAAATCAAAAAATTTGCAGGACTTGCTCAGAGTCAAAGTCAGTATGGGGCTTACTTCACTATTAAACCTCCATTAAAAGCTGCAAATTCTTGCTCTATGAACCTTACATAGAAAAAATTAAAATATAACTTCAATTTTATTAAAAGTGAAAATACAGAAAAATAAGGCAGTAGCATCTGTAACAGTTCGAGGTCAGGACTAACCTGTTATCCTTGCACACAGTCACTTTGTCTCCCCCAGGGATCAGTTTCTTCTGTTCAGCCACTCCATAGCTTTCTCGACAAATCTACATTTAAGGAGGAAAAAGACATTTCAATTTTGTTTACCACTTACTTTCTTAGAAACCAAGTGGCCAAAAGAAGCTTTAGGAACAAGAAGGGTTTAATAACTACTTACTACTCTAGAAAATTCTTAGAAGAAGAGGGAGAAAATCTGAGTCTGAATTTGAAAATATCTGCCTCGCAAAAGATACCTTTATTGTCTTAGAGAGTTGCTAGTACATATGGTCAAAGAAAAAAATGACATGAACTCTGAAAAAACATGTATGTGTCAAAAGTACAAGATTAATGGTTCAGTTATTTTCTTGGGTACATATATTGACCATTCATTCATTTGTTCAACATATTCACTAACTCCTATGACAATAAAGACAATATGACTAAAATAATTTGGTTCTGAGAAGTCCCTGACTTTGTTCTTTAATTTGGAAAAAATTTAATCAAAAGTTAATTATCACTTGTATGCATAGTGAAAGATACAGCCATAATCATAATAAAGCATGGAAATCCTTACTGTGAAGTTGAGGCAGAAAGTCTCCTCAATATCTTCACCAGGGTAATCTAAGAGTTCTTGAAGACTCCTAATTGGAGAATCACAGAGAAAGAAAAAGAGTCAAATCAGACATTACAATGGTGTTTCTATGTCTGTCACATGTCCAGGTTAGCAAGGCAAAACTTTATAGGAATATTCTAGAATAAACATAAATCCAGACTGAAAGAAAATCACACTACCTATATCCTGGAAAGAAATATGACAGTAAGAGGTAACATCACACATTTGTGACATCATTAACTATTCTTTTCTCCTACTGACTTTATGACATACTAGTGTTCTTTTTTTTTTTTTTTAAGATTTATTTATGCATACAAGAGCTGGGGTACAGGCCAGAGTCACGGGAGGTGAGAGGATTCACTAGACAGAATGGAGAGAAGAACAGGCAGACTGACTGAAACACAGTGCCGAGGGCAGCAGCGGGTGAGGCAGGAGAGGTCTGCTACTCCAAGTGGGTCCCCTCCCTGGCCTGCGGCAGGGATCAAACTCATGTTGCAGTGGCTGTGGTTTGCTTCATAGTGCGTTGCTTAACCCACTGCGCCACCAGGGAGGCCCATACTAGTGTTCTTTTAACCCTGATACTACATCAAAGTTGATAAACGAAGAGGTGCTACCACAGTGGCCCATTTCAGACTGGCTCTACCCACCTGTATTAGAAGAACAATCCTTCCATCACAAAAAAAAAAAAACACTTATAAATTTTAAAGGCTTTACTTGTTCATACAAGGAGCTCTGGAAGATAAAGATACTCTATTTATCAGTCATGCTATAGATCACTAGAACACCTACTCTTAAAAAATATGTTTTTACCAACAATGACTATAGTTCTCTCTCAAGAGATTTTCTTATAGCTAGACTCCATCATACTTTCTTCTTTCGTGAAGTCCCAGTCTGACAGTTCTATTAAGAATTGCCAAGAAAGGCAATTCTCTACTACCACCTGACCAGCCAAAATCTCTACTTGAACTGCATCATTTTTAGCCAGGCTGGCAGAGCAAGTAGCACACACCTCTGTCACTCTCTAGTCTCTTCTTTCAATTACCAAAAAATTAACCCTCCCTGGGTTTCCTCTGCCATTGCTTATTATTCCTTCTAATGTTTCTCTTTCTCTCTCTGTGCCTCCACCCTTCCCATCCTGTATGGGTCCCATCAGCACAGGCGTTCTCCACAGGTGGCATGGTACTCTCATTTCCAGTGGGTATCTTACAGACTACTATTCTTTCATCTTAAAAATCAGCTTTCTCACTCCCTAAAAAGAGGATGGTCTTCCTGTTGAAGCCAAAAGATTTATTCTGTTTATAGAAAACCAAGAATACAGTGTCTTGTTATATACTTGATCCTATAATACCTAAAACTAATACAGAGAATCTCAAAATAAAAGGCATTTTAAGAGCCAGAAAGAGAGTAACATGAAAACATGGCTCGACTACTCTGGAAAGCATTGCAGAAGTTCCTTAAAAGGCTAAACACTGTTACCAAGTGACCCAGTAATTCCATTCTAGGCATATACCCAAAAGGAAGGAAAACTTATATCTGCACAAAATCTTGTACAAGAATGTCCACAGCAGCATTATCCATAAACAGCCAAAAAGTTACAATGTGCCAAGCCTAATATCTATCAACTGTTTAATGAATAAATAAAATGTGGCATATCCATACTACAGAATATTGTTCCATAATAAAAAGAAATGAAGTATCAACATGTTATAATAGGCATGAACCTTGAAAACAAGTTGTATGGAGGGAGCCAGACAGAAAGGGCTACATTGTATGCTTCCATTTATATGAGCTATTCAGGATAAGAACTATCTACCCACAAAAAGTAGACTAGTAGTTTGCCTGGGGTTGGGGGATGAGGAGATTGAGTCTGATGACAGGTTTCTTTTTCAGGTGATGAAAATATTCTAAAGCTAATTGTGGTGATGGCTGCACAACTATGAATACATTCCAAGTCACTGGATAAATAGTCTGGCTTGTGATTTATATCTCAATTAACTGTTTTTTTAAGGCACCTGATTTTCTCCCTTTGTATTTCTGGATCAAGACAAGTCTCAAAGTCCTTCCTTTCTGTTCAGAATAAAGAGAGGGGTGATTCTTTTGCATTCCAGGGCAGCTATGGCCTCTCTCTTCATTTTGTTTTCTTCTCCCCTTAAGAGTGACTCCAGGGAAGCAGTTGCACAGCTACATCTTAACCCAACAGCATCTAACCATATAAACTCAAACTTGTAGTTGCTGTACTTTCAATTTTTAATCATCATGCTAGAGGCAGCTAGAGCAGTTCCCTACACCAGTGCTGTCTTTTAGCTGTGTACCTTCCTTCAGTGGGCGACAACTCTTTTAAGTCTTCTAAGCCAGGCTTTACATTCAGTAACTTCTTGTAGAGAGCCAATGGGAAGTGGAGGTCGACCACAGTGGAGTTGTAGATAGCCAGTCCACAGGTTATGCCAATCAAATGAAACCAGTTGTGCTCTACAAAACACTTTCCATACACACACAAATGTGTTAAAAAGAAATGCAGCATTCTGGGCTCTCAAAACATTCTGCCATTTACCTTAAAACCTTCTGAAACAGATAAACACCCCTGACAAAATTTTAATTGTCTCCAAAAGATGCAATGTAGACAAAGTTATGAGTTCGCTGTTAGTGATAAAGAGAACAGCTTATGATCACCTAGAGCAATGGTGTGCAACCAACTTTCAGCAATGATGAACATTCTGTTTTGTTCCCGCTGGTGGCCACTAGCACATGTGTATTGAGCACCTGAAATGTGGCTAGTACAACTGAGTAAATTAATCCATAGTGATATTTAATGAATTTTTTTAAATAAAATTTAAAAAGCCACCTATGGCAATCTTTTAGGACAGTACAGATCTAGAAAGAAAACTCTGATAGAAAAAGAACTAAATTATAATCGGGTTGAAATCAGAAGCCTTTCAAAACCTAGCTGTTCTGTTAAATTTCAAAAATTAAATGTATGTATTTATCATTGTTATTAAAATAACATTTGACTACCGCTTTGCACATGTCATAATAATATCTTTCTCACTATGCTCTTTGTACTCTCTGAGGATAACAAGACTGGATTTTACCAACTAGAAATAGAAACAAGGCTGAGGTTTTAGAAACAGATGAAAAATGAAGATGGGATACATGATTTAGAATTTTTAAATTATCTTTGTTATGTGCCCCCCTTTGTAAAGTCTGGGGATTTGTCTGACAATAAAAAGAAAGTTTAAATCAACCAATTTGTTTAACTGTAACACTGCCTACTTACTGTATCTGAAAACCACAAGAGATTTGAATCTTGATAGTAGGTGAACATTCCATAGATGGGATTCAAAAGTTCTTTTAACAGCAAAAGAAAGAATTCCTTTGTGACACCACCAGCATCCACTGCTTCTTCACCATCAAAGATTACCTTAAAAAATAGAATTAAAAAAACAGAATACTTCAGGGGATATCTTTGGCACTTTATCTTTTTTTTGTTTTTAGCAAATTCCAAGTCAGAACAAAAGAAGATACAACAGAGAATAACACTGATACAATGAAAATGTAAGGTGTAGCCACTGATTATTAACAAGGCACTAGAAGACACAAAAACATTTTTACTAGACAAGTCAAGGGGTACAAAGAAAGTCAGAAGTGTACCATATGTCCACATAAAGTTGACCATGTACCGGAGGAAGTAATCAATTAGAGAAGACATTTCATTTTCAAAGAGTGGAATTTGCTGAAAGGTAAATGTTCTGGCACATAGAGAAAAGCAATTATGAACCTGAGTAAAGAAACACTTTCTGGAAGAAATTTCTCTCAGTAGATAAGTAACTGATGCATATGGACAGGAAGACATTCTATAAGCAGGCAGAGACATAAGTCTATGAGGGGCCATCAAAAGGCATGCCAAGGCATGTTAGCGTAACCACTGTAAACCAACGAATGAAACATACTAAGAGTTTGCTATATGCCAATACCTAACTTCTATTAATTTAATTCTTAGAACAGCCTTATGTATAGCGATTACTATCACCATCACCATTTTACAGATAAGGGTTCAGAGGCACAGATTTAAAAACAGCATTCTGAAATGCTTTTTTTTTTAAGATTTATTTATTTATGCATACAAGAGCTGAGGTACAGGCCAGAGGCGTAGGAGGTGAGAGGATTCACCGGAGACAGAGTGGGGAGCAGCCTGCAAGGCAGGAAAGGTCTGCTGCGCCATATGGGTCCCCTTCCTGGCTAGAGATCGAACTCGTGTTGCTGTGCCACAGATGTTTCACAGTGCGGCAGTCAACCCGCTGTGCCACCAGGGAGGTCCCTGAAATGCTTTTTATCCTTGTGGCTGTGTTCAAAGTTGCCTAGGGCAGGATGAACATGAACAAGGGACAGTGTACTTCAATTATACAGCCAGCAGAAGACTTACTGAGTCTTCTACAAAGCAAGAATTGACTCATCTGACTTACTAGTTGAAAGTAGGGCACAAAGACAGCCCCGTCTTCACAATATCATAAACATAGCCCAAAGTTGTAAGGAGAACTCCCAGGCAGATTAATGGGATTTATGCTACTCAAGGGATATTTTGGAAAGGGAGACTGTATCATGGAAACCAAATACTTTCTTGCCTATTATGTTTCAGAAACTGGAGTTTACAACAGGCATGGAAATGACATATGGAAGTCTTCTGAAAGGAAAGAGATGGCTTAAAATAACTTCAAATAATTCACTAAATATTTACTAACCACCTACTTGTGTACAAAGCATTATGCTAATCCCTGGGAATACAATCAGTAGTAATAGAAATGTACATGTTATATGAGGAAATGAATTAATAATTTCAGAGTCTTAACAGTTTTCTAAATGATTCCACTATCTGTCCATACTCATTTTTTACTATCTTTCTCTTAAATTTTTTCCTATATGTTTATTTGGTAGTTTTACATAACTAAAGCTTTAGTTTTGCTTTCATTGGCTTGTTTCTGGCAGAATCAGTGCAGGTATGCGAAAAACAGTAAAAGCTGACATAGTTCTATAATCCCTCAAATAAACCAGTGGCATTTTTACTAATGAATGTTATGTTATGATGTTATGTTAAGAAATTCTGTTTGGTGATTTGAAAAAAAAGTGATGATTAATTCTTGTAAAATGACTGAAGGAAATGAATGGCTGCACTCCACAATTTTAATAAGCTCTATGCTGCTGCATAAATGCTGTTTAAAGAAAACCTAGGAAAATGTTTAGAGGAATATACTGAAGGGCTCACTTTGAGAGGCTTTTTCAAGTCAATGTCAGAATGAATGCTCAGCTCTCTTAGGGCATCTCCAACGAGGTTATTCCGGCGAACATGAAGTACCAAGAAGGGGCTTCTGGCCAGCAGAGGCTCCAAGGTGAGAAGCATGAAGACATTCTGCAAGTTGGCTCCATTGACTGCCACCTGGAACAGCACACCCAAGAACACAATTACTCAGAGCACCTTGTGAGTGGGGACAGTAGACAGTTGTGCTTTTGGACCTGGGAGGGGGAGATAAGACAGGGGGCAACAGGCTGTCTGCAGTTACATTTTGTTCCTTTTGTTTTTCACTTAACAAATTACAGTAGATTTTTTACTCATGTTTACACAAGTACAAATCTTTCTAATCTGAGCTCAAAGAGATTAACTGAGACAGTTTATAAACCGTATGCTCATTAAGGAGTTCCAGGAAAATGATTCAGAACAGCTCACTAAGACTAAAAACTATCATACTAGAAGAAACATGAAGGGACTGGATAAAAACCATGACTTTTAAAATGCAAGAAAAGCAACCAAATAACCACAGGTTAAATGTGTTTTTATTCTTTCAAAAAGTCTTGTCATTTTCTGGCAAACCTTCAAATTATCATTATCATAGTTATATCAGTGTCAAATTAGACACATGGACAGAGACAAAGAAATGGAAAGGGGGGGGGCCAGTGAAGATGGGGGACAATATGAAGTTCTATGTCCACCAAGAGGAACTAGTAGATTTGGACTAACAATTCACAAATGATTTTGTAGGGATGTCAAAATCAATTATCTTTTATAATAAAAATGTGCATTTAAAACAAGTCTCTGTAACTTTTTATTCAATAAAAACTACCCAAGAATTACTGAGTTCCATGTAATTATACCTTTCTCTGTATCAAAGTCTGCTGCCTCTTTTGTACAGCTCTTAAGCTAACAATGTTTTCCAAATTTTCAAATGGTGGAAAAAGTCAAATTTCACCACACTTGATAATTACATGAAATTTAAACTTCAAAAGATACAAAGTTTCATTGGACTACTCCAATGATTGTGCATTTACATATTGCTTATTACTCACTTTTGTGTTATAAGAGCTGAAAAGTAATAGTGTAAAAAGACAGTGACAAAGACTAAAATACTATGTAGCCCTTATTGAAAATTTTTGATTTCAATTTTTTAAAGATTTATTTATGCATTCAAGAGCTGGGGTATAAGACACAGATGCAGGGTTGAGAGGATTTACCAGAGACAGAGCGGGGAGCAGAACAGGCAGATTAGCCAAAACACACCCCTGTGGGGAGCAGCAAGTGAGACAGAGAGGTCTGCTGCACCATGTGGGTCACCTCCCTGGTGGGGGATCAAACTGGTGCTGCAGTGGCTGCAGATAGCCTCATAGTGCTGCAGCTTAACCCCTTGCACCACCAGGGAGGCTCCTATTGAAAATTTTTTGCCAACCACTGATCTAAATAAATGTGTGTTCACATGTTACAGGTGATAAAAAATTACCAAGAAAATTTATGTAGTTTTAAAAGTTACAGTGGAAATTGATGCAAATATACTTCTATAAGAATTAGGGAAAATTACAACTGCCTATAAAAAGAAACACAGAAGACAAAATTATTTTTAGAATACCTGCATCTGTAGTTCAGCATCAGTCTGTAACATTTTGGTCTTGGCTTGGGCATCAAAGATGAAAGGGTAGGAACAAAGTGTCACAGCATCCTTGAATAAATAAAACATAGCATAATAAGCAATAAAGTATTTCACAGACTATATGTCTAGAAAAATATACAAATTTTGAAAAGATCATTTACCTGTATTATAGATGGTCTAGCCTTCTGTGTAAAGAAGAACAGAAAGTCTCTTAACTTGTTTTGCAAAACCTAAATATTTTATCATCTACAAATGCAAAATACAAACAACAAAACATATAACCTATCTGACTACTTGACCATTAAACTAACACTATTTGATGAGCTGATTTTTTGATGCAAAGAGCAGATGTTTTAAAAAAAAAAAAAAGAGCAGATGTTTTGATGGATACAGACTGAGAAAAGTAAAAACAATTAAAATGTTTTATAGGTCATTTTACTAACTCCACAATTGATATCATCAGTATAATTCTCTCTTATAAGAAATCTAATTCCAAAACAGGAGCTTTACAATTCTGACTTCAAAGGTTATTTTGTCAGGTAAAGTAGTAAATGCAAATTACAGTCTGCATTTCGTCAGCATGTTACATTTCCTACACACACACACACACACAAGCACCCACGCACGCACGCACACGCAGAGTTAGTATCAGTAAAAACCAAACATTTAGAAAACTGTCCTTGACTCAGCACTTAGACTGATGCTTGGCTTACACAGGAGATGCTCTATCAACAAGTAAATGAAATCTAAATAAACTTTAGAGGGGAATAAAAACCATATGAAAGCCACAGTGAAACATAGGTAATAGGTATGATGTAGTTTCATTTATGGAGGAAGGGACAGTGAAATGTCTTCTGAAAGTCTTTGTTATATAATAAATATTATTCTTTAGTAGAAACAAAAAACAACAGTATAGATCATATTGATATGTAGCAATATCTTTTTTTTTAAGTTTTTTTTTTAATTATTGCATAGAATAACTAGGATGCATGTCAGAGGTGCGGGGTAAGAGAATTCACCAGAGGCAGAATGGGGAGCAGAACAGGCATTTACCAAAATACACTGGTAAGGGGAGTAGCAGGTGAAACAAGAGAGGTCTGCTGCACTATGTGGGTTAGCTAGCTCTTTGGCTGGGACTGAATTCAGACTGTAGCAATGGGCCTTCCTGGTGATAGAGCTGAGATTTAACTCCTAGGCTACCAAGGAGACCCTGCAGCAGTATATCGTACACAGAAAGCTATGGATTTATTCTCAGAGACCTGAGAGAATAATATATTTTTTAATTATGTATTTTTATAATGTCCTAAACAAAATTAATAAAAACATAATCTGACTGACCACTTTATTAAATGGTATGTTACCATGTAATCTCCCTGTTTTTTATGATTGCTTTCATGCTACATTCTACTTAATTGCTTGATGGTAATGAGGGAAAATGCAAAGCAGTCTTCCTTTGTAAGTGATGCGTTAATGCTTAGGAGTAAGCCAGAGCAGGCCTGGCTCACTGCATAAATGAAGGTTTAACAGCAGCTGAAGGGAGATAAGAGAGCGAGTCTTCAGGGTGGACATGAACCCAAGCACCAGCCCTGACAGCAGGCAGTCCTGAGCCACAATGGGGCTTGGGGCTTGTTTTCAACAGGGTGTTCTTGTTCGTCACGTTAAACCAATGAAGCTGATCAGTGTCTCGCTGATTTTAGGATTGTTTGCATTTGCTTGTGAATGTAGTTAGGTTTTGTAATTGTTTAAATGCTGTATAAAAACTATATACTTACCTCCTTTTGTGTTTTTCAGTGGAATCATTTAAAAGCAACTTCAGTTAAAAGCTACCTTGTTTATCCTTTAAGAATCTGTTGCTTTATGGGTCTTGAAACATTTCCAAACTGTAGCACTAGGCCTATATAATTTTTTTGAGTGAGGTTTTTATATTTGAATTATAACTCAGTATCATGACTTTTAACACTCAGTATGTTAGAAAAGGGTATTAATACTGGGATTTCTGTGTTATAGGATATAAATACTAAAACAGCACTTATGATCTGATCCATGACTGTTCTCTGTCCAACAAGACATACATGAACTAGTAAGGTGCATGAGCCTTCTGAGAGGCCGCGTTTCCTGGGCCACTCAGGCCCTAAACCTAAAGCTAGCAAAGAACTGGTGGATGGCATTTTACGTTCTCCTGCTAGAAATAGGGTTGCACTGACTTTACTTGATTTTTTACGTATATAAAATAGAAGCAATGAAAAAGTATGTGAGACAGAACGAGAGAACTGGAATCACTTATTTTTCTGAATTGCAAGTCAGCATTTCCTAAATGAGATTGTGACCAAGGACAGAGGCACTGCACAAATACCTGTGGTGTACAAAGGAAACACAGATGCCTCTTAGGGCCTGCCAGCTGTTCTTGTACCCACCATGACAAGTCTGGCCCCCCAGCACCGCTGAAAGCAGAGGTTGTCTCACCCCTGCACAAGTTGAAACAGTATTCCCCTATGACACATCAGCATGATGTTAAGATTTCTGCATTTCCTCTATGTCACTGTCTCACTGATGCTGCCCTCTATGGGATTCCACAGAGTCATGCACTCTGCAAGCTATTTGATTTTCAGTATTTAGCTGAAATGAGCAAACCATTACCACTTCTTGTGTAAGACACAAAAATCAGCCATATTAGAATGTTCCTTTTGTACTCCATTACCCTTTGCAGACACGTTATAGCCCTTCATAATTTTTTTTCACCCTATCTCTGTACTGAATATCCCAGAGGAGTCACCAGGTCTCCATCTCCAGGGACTTGTAGGCAGGTGACATCCATTAAGTACTATGAACTGCTTAGTAAAAAATAGTTCTTGAGGGCTTATTATATGCCAGGCATTAGGCACTCTGCCAAGCAAGGCCTTTCCACCCTTTCTCCCATTTAATTCTCATATTACTGTTTTAATTCTCATTTACAAACAAAAACACTAGACCTACAGAAATTAAGTAACTTAGCTAAGGTCACAGAGCAAATACACCAGAGTTGAAATTTGAACACAGTTCTTTTTACTAGAGCACATGCTTTGAACTAAATGCTACTCTGCCTCAGCTACTACCAAGTTCAAAAATTTAACACATAAAAATCCACTTATTGTGGTATACACACACATACACACTCACACAAACATATACAACAAAATATTATTCAGTCAACTATAAAGAAGAAAACTCTGCCATTTGCTACATCATGAATTACCCTGAAAGGCATTATGATAGGGAAATAAGACAGAGAAAAATAAATACTGCATGCTATCTCTCATTTATTTGTGAAATCTTGCCAGAAAAAAAAAAAGGTAATCTCACAGTACTGATAGAAGAAGAATGATAACTGTCAGAGCTTAGAGGAATGAAAGATGGGGAGATCCAGATCAAAGGGTACAAACTTTCAATTATAAGATGAGTAAGTTATAAGAATCTAAGGTACAGCATGGGGACTATAGTTACATATGGTATTATATACTTGAAGTTTACTAAGAATAGACCTTAATCATACCACACACACACACACAAAAAAAACACAATCAGGTATGTGAGGTAATGAATAACTTGATATCAGGTAATCATTTCACAATCATATTGTACACTTTGAATATATTCAATTTTACTTATTACTCTTTAATATAGCTAGAGAAAAATCCATTCACTATACATTACTGTCACTTGAAAGTGGTCAAAACAAACACATATAAATGACTATACCATCTGAAGTTAAAATCAAAATATCAAGACATTTATACTTTATTTCTAATTTTGTACCTTATACAACAGAAAAAAAAAGAACACAAGTTACTAAGGGTCATTCAGTATTTCACCTAATTTTCTATCTTCTATAATATCTACCTTAGTTATTGAAGAGAAACTGAGCATCTGGTATTCAAAACTTTTATTTGCTTATCAGGTATAAGAGAAAGAACTAAAAAAAAAAAAAAAACAAACCATAAAAGTTGCTCACTCAAGCATCTCCATTCAGAACTTCAGTTATGATAATCTACATTTCAACACCAGCAACTGGTGGCAGGGGAGAATGTAGCGCATTAAAAAAATTAGGGTTCATTACAATTATTTTATACAGCATAAAGTCAAAGAAAAAGAATAATTAGCACTTAAAACTAAATGAATTGATGGAAAATGTTTAACTTCTTTGGCTCTACACCTCCTCACCTGGGAACAAGCAGATGTTCATAAGGCTTATTTCAGCTCTTTACATTTTATTATTCAATGAATAATTATTCACAAACTGATAAAACAGAAAACCTTATCTTTTTTATATTTTGAGGGAAACTTTTAATGCATGTATAAGCATTAGATATACTGCATAAAATTCTTTTATAAACAAGCATAAACATAATATAATAATACTTTGCAACTTTTTCATTTCAATGTTTTTATTTGATGGACACACAGTAGGATATGTACCACAGTAAAATATATATGACAGTAAAATATGTAACCTAAATTAAATTTTTATTATTTTTTTATAATTTCTAAATGAGCAGGTGAAAGCAGTTCATTGCTAATCTACATGTTAATTTTCCCATGTAAACTCATTTTAAAACTAATACATTTTTATTGAAAAGTAATTTTTTTTTGTCTTGAAAAGTTTATTTCAGAAAAAGAGATAGAGAATAAACACTCCCAGGTAGATGGTACCTGGGAGGGGCAGAGAGAGTCGAGGTAGAGTCAAACCTTAGGGAATATATGCCTTCTTTCCCTCATTATTCTAAAATTTTACTAGTCTTTCTGTGATTGGTTATTCCTCAATGGTCCCACTTAACTTTCTTTTGTCTAGAGTGAGGTGGATTCCAGAAAAACCAGAACTCCTGGTGGAAAATTCCATGTAAAAAAAACTCTAGACAAATGAAAAGTAATTTTTTAGGATAGTCATTACTGTTTAAAACACAGTATTTTGTCTCACACAGAAAATTTATTATTTGATCAGTAAGAGAAAAACCAATCCCGCTTATTTTAAATAAACCTATTTAAATTAAGCCTTGCTTTTGGAAACTTATTACTGACCTCCAAATGCCTTACAAGGAAAAAAGTACCTAATGTTGGTGATGAGTCTGTTACACTGGCAAGGACTCACCTCAGATGTATGCCCTGCACATGGCTTCACTGCTTACCATAGACAAATTATCATTCTATTTTCTGACATAACTCAGATTGACACACACTCCACAGATGGGGATCTAAGGAGCCTTGTGTACCTCCCAAACTAGTGCGCAATCAAACTGAGTAGGTACCGCCAAGCCAAGAGAAGGAAGCAGGAATCCACAATTCCCTGGATGAAGCAGGTCAGGGATATACATATGTGACATCCACACACATAACCCTACAAGGTTCAGGAAGCAGACATAAGACAACTAAAGCAAGCTAGCTGTTAGAAGATGATAATTAGCAAATGATAGTTTTCTCAACATCAAAACCAAGCTGCGGCGCGGATGGCGCCACATTTGTCTTATCTAAAAAGCCACTATTGAACTGCAGTCAGTCAGTGTGATCTGGGAGGACAGGTCATGTTGCCAGGCATTGCCCAATCTTCCAAGCTTCAAGGAAAATTTGCCATTTTCAAATACAACACAGTTCAGTGGTGGTAACCATATTCACACTACTGTGCAATGATCACCAGAACTTTTCGCCTTGTAAAACTGAAATTCTGTACTCATTAAACAACTACCATTTCCCCATTCCCAGATACTGGCAACCACCTACTACGTTTTGTTTCTGAATTTGATTACTCTAGATACCACTTTTTAAAACAATGGCAATTAATAAAACATACCACTCTGAGTAACTGTCTATTTATGACCCCATGACCACTGATGATTATTTAAAACATATCAAAGTTCCAAAATGCAAAACTCAGCTGGATAAAAGAAGGGTTAGACACTAACATCAAAGTCAAGGACAAATTATGTTTCAGATGTGCTCTTCTTGTCCTTATTCATACTCTGAGAAAAAAATGAAAGTGTCGCATTAATATATGTTTTATAGAAATTCTTACCATGCCTGCTTGATGCAAGAACCACATGAGGTAGTCTTCTTGAATGTCCACAAGACTGGAGATCTCAGGAATGTAAAATGTATCATATTCCACATGCTTTACTTTAAGGTTTACCTGATGAACAGAATTAAGACAGCTAAAACCAAGATAAGTAGAAAATGATTTCACATAGAACATCTCAGGAAGACATATGACCCTACCATCTACCCACCCCGCACTCCCTGCCCCACTGGCACCTCTCTATGCTCACCTTATATAACTTCTCCAAGAGCTTGAGAGTTGCTGTAATATAATTGTTAAACAGTACAGGAATTAAGAATGTCTTTCTTCCCCTCAGTAGATAAACCACTGCGCCTTTATAGAGGTTTACCAGCTTCATGAAATATTTCGGGCATACCTGAGACCACCAGTTATCTTTAGAAAGAAAGAAAAGACATATTTTAGCATGTAATCTTGACCAAGTATTTATGCCTTCTGCCTACTGGCTAAAATCTGCTCCGGCTAGAAGATGAACATTAGTCTAAAATACAGTTTCTCAGACTGACTTTAAAAAGAATCCATTAAAGCATTTCTGGAGAGAGCAGCAGCTGAATAAGAATCCCTGGAGCTTTTCTTGTGAAGTTTGATCTGATTTTTTTTCCCTCAAAGTTTTAGTCAGATGGCTAATCTAAGAGTTCAATGACATAGCGGACAAGATGCTAAGTAAGGCACATATCTTGGGCAAGAGCATTCATATATACCAATCCTTTTAAGCTCCTTCTCCTTTGTACCTAATCTCTGTACAAAGGATGTAAAGGAACATGCCACAGAAGCAACACCAGTGTTGCAACCATTCCTGCCCTTCAAAGGGCATAATTAGTTGAAAAATATTTCAGTTTTCACCATATAATACTTACTTATAACAAGACAAGAAAACCATAATGTTGGCTTCTACTTTGTCAGAAATAATTCAGCCATACTAAATATTTATGGATAAAATACAATGTCTGAGATTTTAAAGAACTGTCCCAGTAAGAATTAAAAGGTGATGGATAAGTGAAATAAATTAAACAAAAAGGGAAAACTACTGCCAGTCTTGAATTGTGTGACTGGTACCTGTAGTAGTCTCTTACTTTGAGGTACTCTTAAAGTTAACAATATTTAGATATAGTTAAATACATTACTCTTTTAAAGTTTCTATATTTCGAAGGTAAAAACAAATTAAGTGTAAAACTAGGCATATCTGATCTCTTTGTGCTATCCTATGGTAAAAAAATAAAAATTGAAAAAAACCCAAAACTTAAAAGTCAGATAATATACTTTCAGAGATTCTACCTCACAGTCCATTAGAACATCGCAGTAAATATGCTCCAAAGGACTTCTGATCTTAAAAGGGAAAAAAAAAAAATAAAGTCTGACATATTACTAGCATTTTCATTATTTCAGGTTTTGTATCTTCTGCAAAGGTGGAAGCAATACAGAAAAGCCAATATTACATCCTCAGGAACACAGGTCTCTTGATTTGTGGGGAGACCCCCGCCAAGGAAAATCCTAGTCCAGATGGAACGCAGAAGTTACTAAATTGCAATTAACACCTAAAAAAATTACCAGGAAAAAAATAAAAGGAAAAAGCCAGGTGACAGACTTTCTGCACTTGATTAATAAAAACATCTCAGGTGCTACTCCCATGAGACACTCTCCAATTCACTGAGGAACGGAAGGTTCTTATCTCAGCAAAGTGTCCGTAGCCTGCAAAAATCAGTGTGGACTCAACTGTCCTAAAAAAGAAAAACAAAACAAACATTTGGTAAGTCTCCACTTGGTCATTTCCTTCCTCTCTGTTTTTGGATACCTGTGTATCACCAAAACTGTTCATTTCACTCCCACCCCCTAAATTAGGTATAGGAGAAAGAGCAACAGATGGATACTAATTTTGGAGGCACTATGAATTACTAGCAAGTGTAAGAAGAAGAAAAATAGTGTCAAATTGAATAATCTAACTTTGTGAATTTTTAAAAATCAAGATTAGTCTCATATGAATCATTTCAAATAACCTAAACAACAGTTCCATTAGCTCAATTGCAAATATAGCTAGTTAGACATTAACAGCAAAGAAAGAAAGGTTTAAATGTTAAGAATATAAAGTAGCAGCAAGCGACTGTTGGATCTCAATCCACAGAGAGCCAGAGGTTACACCAACAAAATAAAAAGCACAAAACCACTAATATGGAGTTTAGCAAATTCACCTAAGACTTTGCTGGGATTTGTATCCAGGCGAAGAATAGCCATAGCCAGGGGAATAGTCAATGTTATATAATACTTGGAATCCTGGAGCAGAGGAAACTCAGGTAATATTAAATAGATCCTCATTGCTTCAACATCTGGTGGTGAACTTGACAGCTGAGGAATTAGGCAACTTTCAAAGCTGTTCAAGATCTGTAGGACAGAAAAGAGTACTGAGCAATTCAAACATACCTGAGATCTAGTTAGCTTATCTGTCTTAATTCATAAGCTATTGGATATAATACCAATTCCCATTCACTCAGTATATATACTGGGAACCTAAAATGAGCCACTCAGGACACATCAGTGAAAAACAAAGTCAAAGATCCTGTCCATGCAGAACTTATACTTAGGATGTAAGAGACTCCCTTCTACCAGGCTCCTAGTTTTGGGGTACAGCTGAGGATCTCATACCTTCTCTGCTGCACCTCCACAGTTAGACAACCAAAGCAGGTTTTCACACCCACTGGGGTTTGGGTTTTGAAAGAACACAGCAATTTTAGTTGGGTTTTAAAGCTCACGTGGTTCCATAAATGATTTGGCAACAATCAAGTCATAGAAACAGCAGCAGTTTTGAAAACGGACCAATGTGGTTTGAAATGCAGGCACTCTGAAGGGACTATAAGCCTGAGCAGTAGCTGGTTTCATTGATTCATCAGGAGACTCATACTGAGACCATTTTCAACAGGAACCACTGCCAGACTACTGTTTCTGCCTCTGGCTCTGCTTCCACATGGCCTGCTGACTGGTGCTGTAGCTGCTGGCCTACGCCCAGCATCTCTAAGAGCTGTGCACCCCTGGTCTTTGCCTGGTACTTCTAAAGAGCTGTAATACTTGTGCCAGTTCCTTCATCACTGCTTAACTAGCAATGAACAGCACTGCTGACCTGACTGGCACTGCTGGACTGTGCCCAGCCACCTCTTAAGAACTGTCCACCACTTCTGATCTTTCCAGCACTACAACATAATTACCTGACCCAGTCTACCCAGCACCATCTTGCATGTCACTATATTAAGTGCTGCCCACCCCAGTCTTTGGATTTCTGCTACACTACTGTGGTGCTGCCTCAGCTGTGCCACTTAATTACCTCCAGTTTTCACCACGAGTTAGGTCCTGGTCCAGTACTCATCTGTGTACCACCAGCACCAGGCTCTCAGTGAGGGACAATACCATCTTGCATGAGCAGCCTTTGATTTAGATTATGAGACAATGAAGACACTCTCTGGGGCAGGAAAGTCAGCCATTTGGAGCCTTAGGAACTCTTTCCCGTCTCCTAGTTTCACCTTTGTTAATAAACCCTATTGTTGTTGCACCCTGAGCCTGAGTTGTGTCTTGCAATTGTAAGCACACAGATGAGGATCCACAAACCATCATATCTCCTAGCTTTGCAGGGTTTCAAGGAGGGGTATTTCCTTAGAAAAGTTGAAGCAAAAAGAAAATTAAAGGTAGGTCAAATTCCCAAAGTGAGTAACTTACAAAATTAAGATTTGCATACTTTGCCTTTTCGTCTTTTTTTTTTTTTT
The DNA here is from genome assembly GCA_019455555.1 of Galemys pyrenaicus. Taxonomy (NCBI): domain Eukaryota; kingdom Metazoa; phylum Chordata; class Mammalia; order Eulipotyphla; family Talpidae; genus Galemys; species Galemys pyrenaicus. The sequence goes on from JAGFMF010011827.1 coordinate 5,950,032, forward strand.
CTTCTAGAAAGTTGGATTTTTGCAATGTAAAATGCATTTTTAAGCACAGGGTTTTTTTTTTCCTTTTTATTAAAATATTTTAAAATTTACATATACTTGTCATCAGCTGTAATCCCCATGTATTCCCCATCACCATCTCGCCAGTGCACCATCACCTCAGTCCCTCGTGCTCCCATCTTCCCTCAACCCTCCCCCTCCCCTCCCCA
>JAGFMF010011827.1:5950287-5987067 GCA_019455555.1 Galemys pyrenaicus
TCTGACTTACTTCGCTAAGCATAATCCCCTCCAGATCCATCCATGTTCCCATGAATGAGTCTAGTTTTTCATTTCTGATTGCTGAGTAGTATTCCATCGAAGCACAGGGTTTTGTATATGTAAAGAACATACCTGTTCTAGTATCACAGAGTGCTGAGAGCTCATCAACTTCTCAAACAACACTCTAGTTGAGTTCAGGTCAATCCCAGGGATTTTAGGGCTTGTTTTAAAATGTTCATCAATTCTAAACAAGCAAAAAACAAAAATTGTATAATAAAATAAAAATAAAGCAAACATTCTAATAAGAATTATAACTAAGCAATCAAAATAGTTGCTCATACCAATCTGATTTAAATTTGACAGACAAGATATGCAAAAATATTACACACTTTGCAGGAGACCAGAAAAATAAACTTCCTGGAACCCCTATTTCAAAGTGAATTTACATTATTAATGTCTTTTTCTTTCCTTTAAGTATAAGGGTATCATTTCAATTTGAACTTGTCTTGACGTTAATAAGCGAAGTGCTCATTCCCTGATATACTCTTTCTTTTTCGCCTTTTCCTATCATTCTGGCACAATGAACCAGATGTAGATGTTGCCTTAGTTCAGAAACACCCCCTATGAAAAATGGCCCACTCTTCAACAAATAACAAGTGATGCCTCCTTGTTTAAAGCTTTCCTGAACAGAGTTTTTTTAAGATTAAAACTGATCTATAACACTTCACACAGAGTTAAGGTCTCTACATTAACACAAGGGATACAATTATATTCACCCAAGAATTAATTTCACTCTTTTTAACTTCCTGGCAACTAATCATTTTTCTAACCCAAAATAATTTAGACACTTAGACAACATCTCTTCTAAATATCCGCTGCTGAACATATTACATCTATTAATAACATAATAACTTTCTATTTGCAAAACAGGCTTCTGTTTATTAGTAATGGAAATATTCAGATAGTTTTAACACTCTCTAACAGCAATATTATAATTTATAAAAACAAACAGAACTTTTAACCTTAAAAAAAATTGATAATTATAGGTAGGCATTGGAACCTAGATGGTCAAATCATGGGGAACTGCTTGGGCTTTGTTTGTTAGGTCTTCTCTGTTGCTGTTGCTATTGTTCTAAAAATATATCTGCCCAAAACACAGAAATTAATTTTGAAGATCATAACGTATATAACCTTCCATATGTTATGATTAAAGGTATTTCTGCAATGCTATTTAAAAAATAGGCTACTTATTGCTTTGTAAAACTGGTCTTGATTTTCTGTAAAGTATTTTGCATATGCAGGATCAGGACTCTGAAACAGCATAGATGTCAGTTCAAAAAAAAAGCCTTATTTACAATTCTATGAATCTACGATACTAAGGGTAAATAACCTAACAAATTTTGCAAAGAACTATTTCCAGCCTTCATAAAAGCTGTCCTTCTAGAACAACAGTTTCTCAGCATTGGTACTACTGACTTAGGAGGCTGAATAACTGTTGGACAGTTGGACTGTGACATGCTTAACAGCATCCCCAGTCACTGCCCACTAGATGCCAATACTATACCCCTCCACATTTCTAACATCCAAAGCTGTGACCAGACACAGCCAAATGCTTCCAAGTAAGAACCACTGTTATCAGCGTTAGCACAATCCAGAAAATGTTTCTCTGGAGGAAATGGCCAAGGGTTGAAATAAAATAAACTGGATGCACCCATTCCAGATGCCCTGATGATAACACTAAGTGATTTTACAATCTCTTAAGTGTTAATGCAGAAAGTTTCTGAAGTGACCTCTTGCAACCCAGTCAGGGTCATGCTTATTTTGGGGAGTGAAATTCACAGATGGAACTGAAGTCTAAGTCTCCTCGAGATCTCATTGGCCAAGTCACCTAGCAGAAAAGGACTGAGAGAAGTCAGGACTAGGGATCACCAAAGATCAAAATCCTTGACAAGATCCTTGAACTGTTATCAGGTTCGTAGGAAAGGTATCTATTAATAGAAAAGCGATACGACCAAAAAAAGAACCAATCTTGGATGGAGCTTAAGTAAATACAATTTTCTAATGAGCTGAGTTGGACCTGAATGTAAGGAGCCCCTAAACTCACCCTGCAACCTCTAACCTCACTTTTTGAGAAAAGAAAAACCTAGGGGAAAGTAAACCAAAGAAACCATAGAGATTGTTTAAAGATTTTCAAATTTAAGAATAAATATTGCACATGTGGTAGGTAACACGTTTTCAAATACTCTGAAAAATCTTACTTTTTGATTACATGAAACCTCCCTCTGATGGGTGCCTGTTTGGTAATCTGCTTCCCTGCCAAGCAGGCATAAGTCATCATTGCCCTTCCTGATGTGTCATAATGATAAATGTGTGGACATTACAATTCTTGAATAAGTCATCAGTTTATCCACTGAATTAAGGCCAACTATCATCAAAGAGAACAGAAGTCTTTCTCTTCACCTGGTGAGTATTTGTATCACATGTGGGTTTTGTTGTTGTTGTTAAGACTCTAAGTCACTTACTTTTTTTCAAGAAAACTTCCATTCCAACATGCTGCAGAAGACAATATCTGAACAACACCACTGCTCAGGAAAAAAAGGGAGGATAGGGTTTAATACTTTCAAATAACTGGTTATTTAAGCATCAGCAATAAATAATCATCTAGCCCATGATTTCATTAATAGCAGCCCTTTCTTAGCTAGGTGAAGCCTTGGAAAATGTGCATGTGCCTGTGTCACATCAAAAAATGGACAAGAATTTAAGTCATGTTACAAAGAGATTATCAATGCTACAATTACTCCTGGTAATGACCTAGAGCATTCTTCCATTACCAACTACCAAAAACACTTCCCACCTGACCTTTATATATGAATACAAAATAAAATTTAAAAGAGAAACACAGGAATTATCTTTGCAAATTAATAACTGAACAACCACTTCCTTCTATTTCGTTGATGCCATTTCCTTCTGAGAAAGTAACTAAAAATAAGTGAAATGAGTGTTTATTCCAATTACCTAGTAAATACTGGTTCTGGGAAAATAGCTAGTTTCTAAGAATTCAGAGTGAAATTGCATGTTGGGAACCCTGGACCCTCTTATTAAGTATAAGGGAAGGGGGAGGATGGAAACAAACACAAGGCTGAGATGGGGATCACAATAGCTTCTGCTAATCATAGGAGATGGGTCAGGAAAGATCTTTAGAGATCATATCTTCCATCCCTTCATTTTATAAATAAGAAAACTGAGAAGAAGCAATGTCAGGGTCCTGATGACGGGCGTCTGCAGTCCCCACCCTCCCATGGCAAGTCCAGTCCTCATGCCCTTTCCTGACTCTTCAGCAGAGCCACCAAAGGTGAGCAGGATCCAAGGACTGTCCTGCAGCTGCTTCAGGGAATCCCATTGATGCCCTCCCTGTGAACCAAGAAGTTTATCTGGGCACCTTCCCCATGACAATTATGTCACAAAGCAAGATGAATTATACACACTTCTGGGAATGACCACCGCTCAGTTCACAGAGGGATTCATTTATTTGCACAAATTAGACTCTCTGCAGAAAAATGGAAATGCTAGCAAAGTCAAGGAAAATGTGTAAAAATATACAGGAAAAAATTCTTCATTTAGAAAAATAAACTTGATAAAAGACCTGAATCCTTTATAACTTTTTTTAATCTGACACTGAATTACCATGTCAACTAATTGTTTTGAATGTGAAATGTTATAAATTATTCATATTTTCTCAGAAAAACAGTTGTCTTATATTTAGTATCCTTTGGAACACACATATGAACAACTCTTGGAATTAAACAACAATGACACTGAGCTCTCTTAGCCAACACAGCCCTTCAACAGTTAGCATTTTTAAGATTTTGCTCTAAACAAAAGATAAAATGAGGAACAAACTCTGTGAAAGGGGGACTATCCCTTATGTTATCTGGGGCTGAGGGCATCAAACCCTGAAAAATGTATGCCAAAAAAGATTCTCTAAAATGTAAAACTCCACTTATATTCAGAGCCTCAATATGGAAATAGGGAAAAATCACTGAACTAGATAGTTCTGACATATTTTTTAAAAAATAAAAACAAGCAACACCACATACTTGATTGTATTTGCATTGTTGTGTTCTGAGAGTTTTTGTCTCCAAACGGCTATGGTTTCATCATTTATTAAACTGGTATAATGTGCTTGGTTCACAGTTCTGAAGTCAACAGCTGGAGAGGAATTCTAGAGAGTTGAATATAATGATGAAAAAGAGAAATTATGTAGGATGTATCTTTTTCCCTCTCCTTCTTCCCATATACTTTCTTACGTACCAGGTGCTGCAGTGTGCTGCCTGGATCCCCCACCCTTCAGCATGGAGGCACGCAGCTATGCAGCTCCATTCTGGGCAGTGCTGCTCTCCAAGACTTGCCCTTACCCCTGACTAACCTTCACTCCTTTCCATTCAGTGGCAGGTGAGATGTGGTACAAAAGTCCAGACCTCTTGCCTCAATTCTTGACTCTGAAAAGCCATCTCAACATCAGAGCTTCCCATGGGACCAGCGGAGTCTCTACACACTGAATTACAGTTCAACTTCTGCACCCTCCAATCTCCTTCCTCCCTAAATAGATGTTTTTCTAGAGTACTTCTCCAAAATACTTTAAAACAAAAATCCCAGTCTCAAGAGTCCCTTTCCTAGAGCAACTAATCCAAATACAACTTTTCCACATTTCCCCACCCCTGCTTTGAACCACCATAATAACATCAAGGTCTTTAAGTCATTAATCACTTGCCAAACTATTCATTAAATACTAACAAAATGTTTTATTAAAAAATGTCAGAGTTCAGTTATAATCTCTGTCACAAATAATCTATAAGAACTTAATGCCTCTTCACAGCAGACCTCTTCCTGTTTTTCTCCCCTCAGCAGTGTATTTCAGTAAATCTGCCTGTTGTTTCCTACTCTGCCTCTGGTGAATCCTCTCACCATGCTCACCCTCCACACCTCTGGCCTGCATCCCAGTTCGTCTATGCAAAAATAAATAAAAACTTTAAAAAAAATAAACCTTAACTCCTCTTAATTTTTTGCTCCAAGTATAGAGATATAAATCACATAAAGAAGGTGGTAAAAAGGACATGTCAATGATGACTCCGAAAATCCCAAATGTTGCCTAACTCTGTCAACCCATTACTCAGGGAAATTAAAATAAAAAAGCAGTGTAAGTATTTTTATTTTCTAAAATCACCCTTTCAACTATTTCCCCAAATTCTTTTCTTGACCTAGAACTAAGAAAAAGTTGAAAATACTTTATATGCCTTGTATTTGTCACTAGTAAAGAGGAAAAACTTAAATCATTCTGCTACCGACTTATGAGATCTTTTTATCTCCTCTGTAATGACATATAAAAATACAACCACCAACGTAAAATTTCCCCAGAGTTATGAGCTAAGATATTATTAGGCTGAAGAGGGCATGTAACAAATCAGAGATGTTTGCAAAGTTTTTGATCATCTAGTTCTTGATAATTATTCTACTAAAATGGCCACAGATATCAACTAAGAGTCATCTTGAGTTAAAGAAAAATCATGAGACAAAACAAAATATCTTGAGCACACATAAACAAAATAATCTTTCCACCTTTGTTTTAAAATCACTACTGCTGTGTGAATTTTAATTATTTTCCCCATTCAGAGGGGCAGCTGAACTTGACTCAAACACATACTTACAAAATAGAATATAGACACGGAACTATTTTCTCATTCTCCTTTGCATGTCCAATAAACCACAAACGCCTTGGATAAAGTACAACCCCAAAATCACAGCACCAAAGCAAAGCATCAATTTTCCATGCCTTCAAATTACTAAAAAAAAAAAAATCAATCTCAGGGTTTCTCAACTCTGACAGCACTTTGGATCACCAAAGCTTCCAAAAGTCCTGACTAACCCATCAACAGAAGACTCGATCAAGAAGTAGTATAGCCACACTACAGAATACTATACTGCTGTAAGGAAAGATAAAATGCTATCATCTACAGAAAAATGAAAGGAGTTTCAGGGGACTACGTGTAGTAAAGTAAGTCATAATTACAAAGACAAAACTGGTCATGTACATAGTAACAGTTCTGCAGATAAGAGAGAGGAAAGGAGAAAGAAAGACAAGGGGTTAGAAGGGAAGATGGTGGGGCAAAAATTAAAAATAATTAAATAATATATTAAAAGCACTTTTTTCAAGGGCAAACATTGGGTAGCATAAAAGTGTAAAGCTTCAAGTTTGCTAGAAACCATGGAAATGTTACTCAAAGCCCAGGATCTATCAATGTTTTCATCTAATCTTGATCATTTAAGTGTACTGATCCAACCGTATGATAAAGGTGTTCTCCTAGACATTAAAATGAATGTTCATCCATTTTAAGTCATAATTAGTCTCTAGGAATGATTTATTCAAAATAGTGAGAAGCAGAGGCAAATCAGTGGAATTCTATTTTAAATATTTAACAAGACGTTTAAAAAAATTTAAATAAAACATAAGGCTTAAGGGCCATAGTATTTATTATCCTTGTAGCATGAGATGAAATAAGCCATAACTATTCCTAACCTTTAATCCATTAAAGATATCTTTTTATATTTGAAATGGAATCATTCAATAAATACCTGGGTTCATTTATACACAAATGGAAAACCTAAAGTTTGACATCACAATCAACTTTTAGCAAGAAAAAACATCCTCTAAGTGTGTTATTTCCCAAACCCACATATCATTCAGAATGAAATACCAATTAAGGCTTTGGGAAGCGGTGGGCGAAGTCCAACAGCAAAGTCACACTAGAGACAAATTAAATCAAAATCTCTAGGAGTGAGTGTTTTTAAAGCCTCCAGGTGATTTCAGTGGGCAAATGTGGTTGAGAAGAACCATTCTAGGAAAAAGAGAAGTGTGTCAGGTAGAACTCCTTGAGGGAGACAGATCCAGACACACATAAAAACAGACAAACACACATTCTAACAAGACCAGCCATTTCCCCCTTTTAATCTTATCCAGGGAATAAGATGCAAGAAAAATGTAAGTTATGACTTACAATAAAAATTGCCAAGACCTATAATCAAATGTAGCAAAGGAGTGTCTGAACATAATTCCCCTGACCCCCAGTTCTTCTTCTACCTCAGGCCTGGCATTAATGAATGAGCCATCGTTTTACAGAAACATGCCTATCAATGCACAGATGTTCCTGCTCCTTCTTGGTCCTTTAAGTGATTCGTAAAGCCATATGGTAACAGGATTACCACATGATTGGATCAGTCTTGTATCTAAGCAAACACTTATGATTAATTACTGAATAAAAGTGTATAGGTTCCAAGTTTAAAAAGTACTTTTTAAAGTATTAGTCTGCTTTCTCTTTCTTTGCAACCTTATATTTTCAGTGCATACCACTCTTAGCAGCTATTTAAACTGCAACATGCCCTGCATCTCTAGCATTACTATACTGCATTTCCTTCTCATCAATGTTTTGTTTGCCTGTCCCAACAGCCCTCATTACAGTAAGCTTAAGATCCACCTACAGATATCTTATTTAGAAAGGGAATTAAATTAAGTTTTATGTTCAATTTGACAGGAAAATGGAAGTTATATAATATTATGCAAGTCGGTTCTTCAGGGAACTAATACTTCAAACTCTATGACTTGTGGACCAACTGCTATTCTGCAGAGATCCAGGGCTTTTCTTATTTCACTTTTTTGATATCGTGAAGAAATGAAGAATGATCTCAACTTTCCTCAAGATTTCTCTGTGAAGCACTGAAGGGGGGCCTAAAGTAAGTCTAAGTAACAGTTCCAAGTCACCCAGACAGTAGCACTACACAGTAATTTCTTAGGTCCCTGACCTGGCTGGAGTATCAAGCTGCCATCTGCAATGGTACAACCTGGAATCTTCAGCCCCACCACCTTTTCAACCAAAATCCAAGAACTGTACTGATGAGTGGGGCGGTAACAGAGTGTACTGAAAGATGGCAAAGTATCAGAAAAGTGGAGGGTTTCCTCTTGTCTCTACCGTTCCATGTTTTTTCCCTCAACTGATTCTGATTCCTCTATCATCACAGTTGCTTCCAGCTCCTTCAGGACAGGACAGAACGAGTACACCACAGGCAGTAGATGTCCCCCAAATGTTTATTGAATCAAAGCGGAGTGGGTGACCAAAGAGAGGAGAGAAAGTGCAACAACAGAGAAGTGGTGAAAGGCAGAGAGCAAATCTGGGTTCAGGGTTCAAATGGATTTCCCTTGTCCAGGAAGAAGAAATTAAAAGGCCATCACAGACACTGGATCCACAATACATTCTATCTTCCACCCCAAGAGTAAAGTCATTCTTTCTGTCTTACTACAGAAATAGCAGGAGACAATATGAGGGAAAGTTGGTGGTTCTATAGGCAGATTAGACACAATGAGGGATATCTGAATATTATGGGATCACATTTATATTTTGTATAATCACATCGAACCAAGCAGCCCTCTAATTTCTTAAATACCTAGCAGGAGGAAAAGAAATGGAAAATAAAATAACGTCAAAGTAGGTATTATTTTCTAGGCCACCTTCAAACTATAAATTAGAACTCTGGTTAAAATGCCAGGAAAATTATTGGCACGTCACAGTTTAGTTTGCTTATTTGAATATGATAAAGTTAATAGAAATCGGACCTCTCTGGCAGCCTAGGGGTTAAGTCTCAGTGCTATCACCACAATGGCCTGAGTTCCTTGCCAGCGAGCTAACATGCATGGCACAGCAAACCTCGAGCTAACACGCATGGCACAGCAGACCTCTCCTGTCTCACCTACTGCTCCCCTCAGCAGTGTATTTCAGTAGATCCACCTGTTCTGTTCCCCACTCTGCCTCTGATGAATCCTTTCACACACACACCCACACCTCTGGCTTACACCCCAGTTCTTCTATGCAAAAATAAACAAAATCTTAAATTAAATTAATAGAAATAAAGAGGAACATTTCTCTCATATAATTATTCAAATAAGTACTGATTCACCTACACCATCATTCCACCCCAAAACAAAAGTCAAAAGAAAACTTTACCTCATATTTGGAGCAAAGAACAAAAGTTTGGTCTCCTCCAGAGAAGATCTGCTTTACAATATGATATTTAAAACGATCTGTCAAAAAAAAATTCAACAGTGTATTTTTCAATAATTCAAGCTTTCCCTTGAACCCTTTTTCCTAATATTCTAAAATATGCTTCCATGGATTCCTCCCCATTAGAGTTATGTCAGAGACAAAACCTTCACTCCTGGTTCTTACCCCAGATTTTTTCTACTTTGATTAAAAATAAATATGTATCATATAATTATTATTAGTTTGGAAAATATGCCTTTTTAAAATGTGTTTAAATTAACTATTCATCATTGGTGCTTTATTTAGAGTATTTTGTTTTAATAAATCATGCAACTGCAAAAATAAAGTATGTAAAATGGTACTGTCCACTCTAACTCTACCTCCACCCCCTCCCAACTGTCAGCTAATCCTGATCTCATTTCTCTTTCCTTCCTGACACTGTCATGCCACTGACTTAAAATTTAAAATGATCACTACTATAAGTAGCAAAATATGCCTATATTAAAACATCACTAAAGACCAATGAAAATTCTGCTTACCAGCTCTGGCTGAAAGCTGGCCGCTGTGGGCAGCCCAGTACCCTTTCACAGGAGATGGGCACTTCACGTTACAGGTGTGTCCAGTTCCTAACTGACCTCTTGCTCCACAACCAAATGCATAGATGAGTCCAGAAGAAGGCACAAAGGCTAGAGTATGTTGTCTGAGAAAAAAATTTAAATTAACTTGTCAACATAGATCCTTCTGATATGGATACTGATATTCTGATACGGAGTCTAGTATTCAGACTACACGTTTCAGCCTAGCAATTTCTATGGGTGCCCCTAAAAAGCTTCCCCTGTAATTATATGTGACTTTTTCTGCTGTGGCTAGTTCTCCATAATACTATTCTCCCACTATCTAACTCATGAAGTTGGTGGTAAGGCTTAGAGCAAGCTGAATGGCTTCCTGCATTTGGCCTGTGGGATAAGAGGTAAGAAACACAGTGGACCCAAACAAAATTTCCAAGAAGTTCTTTGAGACTCTCATTTTCCTTTCCTCAAGGTTCCCCCAAATGCTGTTAATCTTTTATCCTAAAAGAAGCCACATTACTCTGCTTTACCTACAACCCTTCTTTACCACACATTTCTCAGGTCTGACCTCCAAACTTTCACCATTGGTGGGCATGCAGGTTTAAATAATGGAGATTACATTTCTAACCACACTCTCTATCACTGCAAAGACACAATCCATTTTTGAGTCTTAAGAGGAGCTCATATAAGCACTCACCTGCCACAAGCAATCTGAGTTACTTCACTACCCATAAGCTCTAGAACTCTTCTTGGATTAACCTCATCATTCATGGAATCATGTCCAAGTTGTCCACAGGAACCAGAACCAAAGGTAAAGACACCTCCACTCTAAGAAAGAACAAATTTCCATGTGATTTTATTGTACTCTAAATTTGAGTATATTTCTCTAAAACCTATAAACAAATTTCATATCATAAATATCTATATAAGAACACTACACTCACTTGATACCTGCCCAAAATCATTTTCTTTGGAATATTCATTAAATAGAAAAAAAGTTAATAAAGAATTTAAGACTACATCTTCAAGATACCAAGATATCACTGCTTAAGGAAAGGTGTGTCATCTGTAAATTTTTAAAACTGCCTAAAAGTAAAATGATGGGGCCTCCCTGGTGGCACAGGGATTAAGTCTCAGAGCTATCATGAGATCAACCACTGCAGTCGGAGTTCAATCCCCAGCCAGGGAGGTGACCCACATATGTTGCAGCAGACCTCTCCTGTCTTGCCCGCTGCTCCCTTTGGCAGTGTACTTCAGTAGATTTTCCTATTCTGCTCCCCACTCTGTCTCTCACGAGCCCTCTCACCCCCACACCTCTGGCCTATACCCTAGTTCTTATACACATAAATAAGAAGCTTGAAGAGAAGTAAAACCAAAAAGAAACAAAGAGATGAAATGAGATGATTTTGCATGATCATCTTATTATAAATAAGAAACTAAATGCTTCACAAACTCCTTCTTAACCGCTATACTTGAACAAATGCTAAGACATTTTATTAAAGTGTATCTATAATAGTTGTTCAACATAAGAATATATTTTACTCTCTCTTGATGTGACTGTTTTAGAAACCAAAAAATGGGTTGATAATTTTAAAACATTAATCACACTTCTCTTTCTTTTTTACATATTCAAATGGATTGTTTTAAAGGAACACAGGATGTTGCTGTATATATTAGAATTTAAGGTTATTTATATTGAACTAATTTTAAACACCATCACTATTCTCTCTAAAAGACACTCTCAAAAATATTCAAGCAACGTTAATTGTCTATGTCATACTGAGCTCTAAAGCACCACAGAACAAACCAGTGAGCTCCAAGCCCTTACTTTCGTGAGGACTGCAGTATGTTCTTCTCCACAACTGATATAGACAACTTTCTGCGTTCGTAAGAGTTTCACATGGCAAGGAGACTCTCGATCTAAAATGAGATATACAACATGATGTTACTATCATTTATTTGTCTTGAAATAGAAATGTACACAGTTAACTTGGCCTGAATATTGGATACCCCAAGATTCTTGACTCACATATTCTTCTTCCTGCCTGCACATCCACTTGCATGTCCAACAGACATGTCATTTTCAATATATTTAGAAGCTACCTCATGGTTTCCTAATACTCCCAACTCTCCCCACCCACAACACACATAATATGGCTTTCCTCATTCCATAAATGCCAACTTTATCTTTCTAGTTTTTCCTCTATTTCAAAGGACACATTAATAATAAGCAAAACTGTCTTCATCTTCAAAATCCAAATTTATTCCCACTGCCTCCAAACTGGTCTGCCAGATTGACCTGTCTTTCCACAAGATTTTAGCCCAAACATCTAATCAGAGAAACCCTTCCAGAGCACCCATGTCAATAGGGACCTTGACTCTCAAACCCTCTGACATACTATATTACGACTGGTTTGTCGTTTGCTTCTGTCCATATAGACTCTGCATTAAGCAAGGAATAATGTATTTTGCTAATTGCTGTACCCTTAGTACCCACTATAGGGTCGGCACATGGTAGTCTCAAGAAGCAGGTGTTTAAATACTCATTTGTTTAAATGAGTCTTTTAAGCTAAAGAGACATATGAACAGCTTACTTACCTTCTTCATCACTGAGCCCTAGTTGCCCTGCGTTATTCATCCCCCAGCCAAAAACAGCTCCTGAGAGTGACAGGGCAAAGCTGTGAGCCCCTCCAGCAGCCACTTGAGCCAGTGGGATCCCTTCCAGGGACCTCACCCTCTGCGGGCTGGTTTGGGAGGGGAACTCCTTCCCCAGGCCCAGCTGCCCGTGGCTGTTCTTTCCCCATGTGAAGAACTGACCATCTGAAACAAGAGCAAAAATTACACAAGTTCCATTCCCCCAAATTTTATCTAGGCAGAACAATACAGTTGCTCCCGCTACATACATACCCCTCCCAAAAGCAAGAAAAAAGACACTTCACACTGTACAACTGTCAAACCCCAAAGTTTTCTTTGGTAAGACAAGAGAAAAATAAAAATAAAAATAAAACAGTCCTACTACTCTCCAAAGGCTATTAACTTTTATGCAAGTAAAAAAATAAATGTTTAAGTCAACTCAGTTTTAAAAGCGCCAATTACCAGTCTTAGGTGCACTAAGCAAACTGAACCCATTCTGACCTCACCAAGACTATTGAGACCCAGTATCTCATGAGGGCTAGCTGTGATGTAGCCAATACTGCAGTCCCTGAAGCAGAACATGGCAGTGCCTTATCCTCAAATTTATTGTAGCTTATGGCTGGCTTCTATTTCTCCACATTTATCATTTTCATTTACTGAGAGCTCGACAGTGGAATACAGCTTGACAGTAGGCTGCAGCTTGACAAGAAGCCACATTAAAGAAACCAATCTTCTGTATGCTCAAAACACTCAAGCACAGTCCTGACCCTGCACATCTTCCCCCATCAGAGAGTTGTGACAACAATGACACCTTCCATCATCGTCCACATTCAGAGGAGGTATGAGCTATGCAAAGGCTATCTGAGCACTGTCACTGTCCAACAGCAATGTACAGACCCTAACTAGCTAAGGTTTCTAGTTAGATATAATCACACAAAAATGCCTATAAAAATGTTTTCAAAATTAACATAACATTAGCATATATTTAGTGTTACATTACCAGCTGCAAGAGCCAAGCAATGCCAGTTGCCACAGGAAACTTGTAATATTGTCTGCTGGTTCAGCTTTTGTATTAACCTAAAACAGAAAAGGGGTCTGTTTTGGTTTTGTTTTGTTTTTTTTTTTGGTTTGGTGTTTTTTTTTTTTTGAGACGGGCAATCACAAACAATTGTCAGAAATATTCACAATAAAACAGTTATAAGAAACAATATGACCATTCCTGAAAAACATTTTAAAATCAAATGCACAATCATACAAGTAACTTCATTATTTGTATGTAATCAAAAGACATAACTATATTAGGTCTTTCACTACCCTCCTGCTTCTTAGGTAGTTACTATTTAAAAAGAAAAAAGAGGGACAAATGGAAGAAGCTACAGAAAAGATATCCCTAAGGATATGATAGGTAACTAAATGGCTTTCAAAATGAATGTACTGCCATGAAGCAGCAATTCAATTTCTTGGTATATATCCAGAATCGTCCGTATTCCCAAAGAGATATGTGTATACCCATGTTCACAGCATTATTCACAATGGTCAATATGTATAAGCAATCAAAGTGTCCATCAACAGATGAATGGATAAACAAAATGTGGTGTAAACATACAATAGAGCATTAATCAGCTTTAAGAGAAAGGAATTTTGACACATTATAACAGATGAAACTCAAGGACATTATACTAAGTAAAGTAATTCAGTCACAAAAAAAACAAATACTAGCTATCTCATATAAATGGAATCAGAGAATACTGAAATTCATGCAAATACAAAGTTGAATCGGAACTACAAATGGCTGGGGAGAGGAGAAATATAGAGTTACGTAGAATAAAGAGTTTAATTTTTGCAAGATAAAATAGTTTTGGAGATTGGTCACACAACGTGAATATACTTAACACTACTAAAATGTATACACTTAAAAATGGCTAAGATGGTAAATTTTATATAATGTGTACTTCACCATTTTATATTAAAAAATATATAAATATGTATATATAAAGGCATTGCCTCCACAACTGATTCCTTAGAATGTTAGAAGAGGAAGACCATATGATAACTTTCCAAATCTCTCCTCAGTTTGCTCCTGGGAAAGACAGAGCTAAGAAAAATACAAAGCTATGGGGGAAAAAAAATGTGAAAAGTGCTTACAACAGTCTAACACAGTTTGGTAGCCTGGGAATATATCCTGCTATTTTAATAGCTCACAGTTGCCATGTTTCTCTTCATTATGTATCTGCCATGGGAACAAAGGAGTCAGACACACCCTCAGAAGGGTATCTGGGAAGACAGATGTCCCTTTGGGGAGCTGGGGATTATTTAGTGATAGGTAGACATTGCATTTATTAATGTTTTATTTTCTCTGCTATAAAAACATGAATGAGTTCACATACACATTTACTATTAACAGAACCCAAGTACTTTTTATTATGATAATTACAGAATCATATGCAGTTGTAAAAAAGAATATAGAGATTCTTTGTCCCCTAGTCAAGTTTCCCCCAATGGTGACATTTTGCAAAACTATAGTATAATATCTAAAACAGGATATTGCCACTAGTACAATCTGCCAATCTTACTGGCATTTTCCCAGTTTTATTTTTAATCATTTTCCTATGTGTATTTTTGTCACCTGTGTTGGTTTATGTACCTACCAACACCATTAAGGTACTAAAGGCTGCTATCCCACAAGAATTCCCTGTGGTGCTTTTATTACCACTCCTCTCCTCACCTGTTCCTAGCCCATGACAACCAGAAATCTAGCCTCCATTTCTACAATTCTTTCATTTCAAAAATGGTGTATAAATGGAATCATATTGTAGATAACCTTTTGGGATTGACTCTTTTACTTGGAATGATTCATTCCCTGTATATACAGCCAACTTGTCACATACATCAAAAGTTTGCACAAACTCATTTTTAAAATCTGAAAATGCATTACTTGCTAGGGGACAAAGGTTTCAGAAGTTCTATAAAGCAACAATCCTTTTTTCTGGCCAGTTTCCACTCCAGTTCCCCACAATGCTCCCTTTATAGGTCACCATTACCTTATTACAACTTCACAATGATAGCTAGAGAAAGGAAGCAGGTCAAAAGGACAAAGACAAATAATAGGGTAAGTATCCCCTTGAGGGTGAGAAGAAGGGATATGTATAGTGCAAGCATGTGCTGTGTTTTACCTACTCACTCAGTCCTCTCAGGAGCTCCATAAAGAATATAATATATAGGGGCCTCCCTGATGGCGCAGCGGGTTGAGTGCTGCACTGTGAAGCATCTGCTGCACAGCAGCACAAGTTCAATCCCTGGCCAGGGACAGGACCCACATGGTATGGCAGATCTCTCCTGCCTTGCCCACTGCTCCCCTCAGCAGTGTATTTCCATCTATCTACCTGTTCTGCTCCCCATCCTGTCTCTGGTGAATCCTCTCACCTCCTGAAACTCGAACCTGTACCCCAGCTCTTGTACCCATAAATAAATAAATCCCTGGTGGCACAAGGGGTTAAGTCTCAGCACTTTGCCGCTATCTGCAGCATGAGTTTGATTCCCAGCCAGGGAAGTCACCCACATGGCACAGAGACCTCTCCTGTGTGGCCTGCTGCTCCCCTCAGCAGTGTATTTTAGTCGATCTGCCTGTTCTGCTCCCGTCTCTGTCTCTGGTGAATCCTCTTGACTCCCGCACCTCTGGCCTATACCCCAGCTCTTGTGTGCATAAAGAAATAAATCTTTGAAAAAAATTTTTTAATTTAAAAAAAGTAAAAAAATAGGCATTAACAAGATACCATAAAAGGGATATGCTGTGCATCTATAGTATAAAGGAACACAAATTAAGTAAAGGAAATATACTGGTGGCCACTTTGAACATTAAGAAATCTCAGCAAATTTAAATGCGGTGGCATTAAAGTCCAACCAAAAGTAACTTTAATATTCTAGATATTTTTCCAGTGTGAAGCATCTGTTATATTTAGCTAAATTAGCTAAGATTTATTAGAATTAAACAAGTTAAAAAATATTAGAATTAAACAAAATCACTGTTTTATTTTTGTGTTAAAGAATGTACATATATTTATTTGTTTTTGCTCTTCATTGTTCACAATCCTTCTGGTAAATTGGCCATAGTTAAATTGCTTAAATGAGTAACTGATTTAGTGTTTTTGTCTAAAACTTAGGCAATTTCAGTTGAAAGTTATTAAGTCCAACATGTGAAGATTTGCACTTTTTTATTCAAATATTTTTTGAGTAGTAGGCATTCTGCTAGCAATCAGGCTACAAAATTTAGTTCCTGAACAACTCACATTTTTTAACTGGAGATAGATAATTCCATGAATGATTACAATTTTTCTGACAACTGTAACATAAGATACAGCAGAGGCACAAAGAAAATAACATTTAAATGAATAAGCAGAACAAAGAACAAGTGCTCTAACAACACAAAGACAACAAATCACATTTGCAACAATTGATATTTGAAACTCAGATTCCCTTCTGTGACATTCTTACCTGGGCACTGCCACCGAATCCTCAGTAGTCATGAGTCCTAGCTGACCATCACTCCCTGCACCCCAAGAAAAGAGCTGACCCCGGTCACTGAGGGCCAAACTATGGGACTCGCCACATGCCACATGGACAATGTGCTGATCTGCCAAGGCTCCAATTTGTTCTGAAAAGAGACCAGAGGAAAATGCATAATCCAGAAACAGGAATTACACAGAATTATGCACTGGGCAATTTTCTTAATGAGAATTACTAAATTTGTTCATTCATAGAAATGTTAAATTTCATGTTTCTGAAAGGTATCAGCTTAGATCCATCTACACTGGGTAGCACACATACCTGCAGCACCACACACAATCCCATATGTTCCCTCAGGTGCTTAGTACCTCTCTCCAGGAAGCAGCCTGAAGATTTACTATCCAGACATGTTGAATCAAATGTAAGCAGGAAAGAAATATATTACTGGGGTTTCCCTGGTGGCACAGGGGTTAAGTAAGCACTATGAAGCTATCAGCAGCCACTGCAGCCAGTCTACAGTGACCAGTCAGGGAACTGACCCACATGGCAAAGCAGACCTCTCCTGTCTCGCCTGCTGCTCTCCTCAGCAACGTATTTCAGTAGATCTGTGTGGTGCCAGCAAGGCACAGCGCATGTTATCCTGAGCAGACGGGTCAAGGAGGAGTCCTGGAGCCTTCAGTGGCTTTTTATGCTTTTATTATCAGAGGCGACCAGGTACCCGGCAGTCAGGAGTGCCAGGGGGCCAGGAGGCTGGCAGGCCTCCTAGCCCCCCGCACATCTTCACTCTTTGGGCTCTCTCTCTTTTCTTTCTCTTTCTTCTCTCTCCGCTTGTCTTCTGCTCTGCTGCTGGCATCCTTGTGACACCGCCCTTATACGCATGTATCAAAGCCCAGGTGCACCCACCTGCGCATGGCCACTTAGGCATGCGTGCAGGACCTCAAGGTGTCCATCATTATACCAATGGCGGGAGGGTAGAAAAGCCTGATACTTTTCCATTTACCCTACAATCTGCCTGTTCTGTTCTGCTCTCTGTCTGTGTTGAATCCTCTCACCCACCATATCTCTAGCCTACACCCCAGTTCTTGTATGGATAAATAAGTTAAATAAATCTTTTTTTTCTAAAGTATACTACTAAGATATGGAATTGAGGGTAATTCTTCCTGGGAACAATGAGACATACCCTTGCCCTCACAACACATACACACACACACCTTTATCCACTCAATTCCATGAAACAGTCATATATCCAGTCAGGAGAAAGAGGGATTCCTTCCTAGGAAAACAGACCTCTGCAAAAAAGACCCACAGTTTCTGACATTTGTGATCCCCCCAAAAAAATGTCCAGCCTCTCACTAGTTAACAAATCTTGCCTACACACAGTTCCATTTACCTTTTAGTACACAAGTCTTAAATATAAAGGTGTAGCGGCGGGAAAGGGTGGCACAGGAGCAACGTTCGGGATGGTCTTAGCAGACGGGTCAGGGAAGGGAGTCTTGGAGCCATTGGTAGCTTTTTATACTTTTATTGTCCGAGGTGGCCAGGTACATGGCAGGCATGGGTGCCAGTGGCACACCTCCCAGCCCCTGGCGCATCTCACCTTCTCGGCTGCTTTCTACTGCTGCTGCTCACATTGGTCAGTACTGTCAGTCCTGTCGGTCCTGGCGTCCTCATGACGCCGCCCATTTAAGCCTGTGTCAAACTCAGGTGCGCTCACTTGCACATGCCCACCCTGGAATGCTCACAGCACTGCATCATCACAGTGGTGGGAGGGTGGAAAGACCTCATTTCTCTAACCCTACAAAAGGTTTGCCAAGAATTGCAATATACACAAGGAAACTGTTAACAAGAAAGACAAGAAGAAAAACAGAAGAAAATGAACTCCAAAGGAAACAGATCAGGCAGTGAGCAGATTTTAAAAAAGAAGTAATTAGTGAAATAAAATAAGAAAGGAACATTCAAACCTTCAGAAAGCAAGCAGAACTGTTTTAGAGAAAGAAAATGACATTTTTACTTGGCAGCATAAATTTCAGATAAAAACCTCCAAAATCAGGAAATTAAAATTGGAGACATTTTCTAGGAAACAGAATAAAAATTCAAGACATTTTCTAGGAAATAGAATAAAAAAGAAATGAGCAAAATGGGGAACGAGAGGTGGTCCAAAAAGACAGTGGAAAAACAAAGGATCAAAAAAATCTCAGGAAGAGAGACTAGAGAAATATCTGTAGTATAGGATACAAGTTTCATATTGAAATGACTTACTGAGTGCTCAGAATAAAGACTGAAAGGAGACCTGCTTCAGAGCACTTCTTCTTAAAGTTTCAGAACATCAAGAAAGAATACAAATTTCTAGAAAGGAAACCCACTTATATACAATTACCATAAATCAGAATGCCATCAGATTTCTCAAAAGCAATACTGAAAACTAGAAGACAATGGAGCAATGCCTTCACAATTTCAGAGGAAAATGACTTCCAACAGAGAATTCTGTACCCACCAACTATGAATCAAGTGTGGGAAGGGAAAAAAAAAAAAAAGATATATTTTCAGAAAGGGTGATTTTCATCTAAAGCTCTTAAAATATTTTATCGCCCATGCTGCCTTTCTCAAAAAGTTACTAAGATTACACCTCAAAACAAAGGAAGATTCAGGATCCAGGACACAGAAATCTTACATAAGAAGAAATGAAGAACATTTCCAAAACAGCTAAGTAGCATCAATCGTGGGATAGCAAGCCATAATAACCAAATTGATATTTATTTAAGATATTTATTTAAATCTTTGACAAACTGATTTTCAAAATCAGCTATGAGGAAGGGGAGGAGAAGAGTCTGTGAGGAAGAAGAAGAGAGCAAGGAAAGAATATAAAAGAATCCTAATCCTTCATGGTGTGCAGTCTCTAGGTCATTTCTAGCAGTTTTTAGAATAACATTATAAACATGTTACTTAGAATAAGAAGATAAATACCAAAAAAAAGAGTTGAAAGTAGTAACCTCTGAGAGTGAGAATGAAGGGTAGGAACAGACAAGACAGGGAGTTGCTATCTGACCTAAACACAGTTTGTATAAATCTATTACTTAAAAACAATAACAACAACAACAAAAAAAAAAACTTTGTAATTAAGCAGGTGAAAATACACTCACATTGGAGAAATCTCCAGAGAGATGCTGTAACTCCTGCTCTCATTGCCCATGTTAACTTCTCACTACTAGACCCTATCGCCCAACTCAGACTTGCCCCTAAGAACAATCCTGTCTTTACTCTGGAAGAATATATGGAACTCCTGCCAAAATAACCAATGACTGACACTCTACTGCCATGGCCAGATGTCCACCTTGTACCACAGTTCCAGGACCCGGGTAGCTTTTATGTTCTCCCAAGCCCGAGTGCCTGACATAACACCTCAACAGTGACTGAGGCTTGTCCTCCAATACCTGACTCCCTACACCCACCATTAGTCTTTCCTGCTTGTGTGCTAACACAACCTCACAGAACTGTCAAGTTTTACCACTGTATCTATGGCAAAACACTCTATCTGATCTACCACCTATCTCATTGTCTCAAAATCAGTCAGTGGAATCCATCTAGATCTTATTTAGCATAGCTGAGTAGCCTCAAAAGAGCACTTAAGATTCCAATAACCACTTACTCCCAATCCTGTCAAGCCCTAAGCAAACCAGTTCCTGTCCCATCACATATCATTCTGTTTCACAGAAACAGACATCAAAGTCTTCACCACAACAAAACTTGCAGTCCTAAAGGCATTCTGTCAAGTAATACAAAGACTTGCAGAAAACTAAACAATTGGCTTAAGGTTTTTTTTTTTTTTTAGTTTCCAAATTATCTTATTTCTTACAGTCAGAAAATCAAGTCCATCTGATTCAGACTGGGAATCTGTTACAGTGAGACTATAATCTCTCATCTAGAGCCTACTCCCTAGGTCAATCTAATGTGCATAAACACTTCGTTCACACCTCTCACTGAGAACAGCTGGGAACAAGCAGGCTGCAGGGCACATTTTCACATGAGGTTCTTCTGATTCATTCTGTCAAGACTATACACTATACTTTGCAGATAATGACAGTGCCTCAACCCACACGTTACAATAATTAAACACACTAAAGAAATATTTGGCATTGGGGGGTGGTGGTAAAAGCATATTTTTCCTCTGATCCTCTCATAGCAACACTTTAAAGTCATTAAGTCTTTAGCAATATTATCTACTCTGATGAAGCAAGGTAAGAGGGGAGAACAGCGGCAAATGTGGAATGCTGCTTAGAGCAATTGAGCAGTTCAACTGAATTTACCGTATTAGCATTCCTTCTACTTAGATTCTGAATGCAAGGTAATTTTCAATTTTATTTTCAAGTAAATAGTAAACCTGACACTAAAGCAACAAAGAGCAGTGATAGGCATAATATGAGTACAGAGGGTAGCTGAACAAGTGGATACTTACTTAATCCTTGCTACATTCCTTTGAGGCATGGTCACCTTAAGTACTGATCAGAAGAAGTGATGGAATTTGGCCAAGGTTCACAACCAATAAATGGTGGCACTTGGCCTGGAGCTCAGGTTTTTCTGACTTCAGAGCAATTACACCCACCATACTACTGTACTATCTTCCATCATGGAAAAGGACTAGACAGATTTTAAATTGGTAAAAGTAACTATGAAGTGACTAGTCCAATTATGCAAAGTATAACATGGATTCTTTTTCTCATCATTCAAATAAGCAATATACCTAATAGTCTGCTGCTAACATGAGCAATTAGGTAAAAGGTATATGAAACATCAAAATTAGTGATTAATAACTGGTATTTTAAAGTTAATAAAACTAGAATAAAAGAGAGCAAATGCCAGCAGTATGACAAAAGATTAACCTTTGATCACTCAGCTCTATCCTGTTTCCCCAAATTGTCTCCTCTAAGACTATACTTCCTTTCATAGTATAAAAAAGTAGAACATATAATGTGGGAAATCCAGCACTTGCCCTGCCATTCTGTGGATTTTTCCTCACATTTGCCCCAACCCTGATTTCTGTTTTCTGTTGAACCTCAACCCTAGTTCCCATCATGCCCTCTACTGCTACCCTCTTCTCTCGGAGCAGTTTTTCTCCAAAATACTATCAATCCATTCTAACTTTTACTAAAGATTTGGTGTGATACAATAACTTTCACTCAACAAGCCACTCAAAAGAGAATATAATTGAACTCCCCCTGCTGATCCAAACAGAGAGAATTCCCAAGCACCACATTTTCCTCCTGGGTGCTCTCTCCTCCTGTAACATGGTCATCCCCAGGAAAGGGGGAAGTTCCAGAATCCCAGTTCTGCCCTAAGTGGGTGGAGCTGAGCAGGGAAAGAAGATTCTGCAGAGAGGAGGACAGAAAGAAGGGAGGAAGAAGGAAGCAGGATGGAGAGCAGCCAGGAGACCTGGAGGAGGCACATGGAGCAGAGGGACATGTGAAGAAACTGCGCTTACATTTTTGGTCTTGGACTGGTTGGAACAGATGTGGGTAAGAGACCCCTGGAGAGGTTAACAGTGGCGGCTTTCATCTTGATTTTGATTTTGCTCTTTTCCTTCTGGATTTGTCTGACTCTTTCTGACACTTTTCTATGGGTCACTACTGAAAGGTTCTTTAGACATGTGGCAGGCTTTTGAGCCTTGCTTTGGGCCAATCCTATTTGGCTGGACTTTTACCCTCAAGAAGATGGGTAACTTTGGAATGCTTAACTTAGTAACTATATTCTTTGTCCTTTCTGTATTAAAGTTCCTTTCCATTAAAGGTTTTATATGTTTGTCTTGATGAGGCAGATGACAGAACCCATTCAGAGAGGGCAGGTTTGGGAGTTTTGGGGTGCTCCTCTCCCTGCCCTGTAACACTCCCACAACATGACCAGCCTCCCTCCCTTGTTCCTTACTTTTGTAACTGAAAAGTGCTTTTCCAAAGCCTCATTCTAACTACTTTCTTAATTATTTTTATCTAAATATGAGGTGTGGGAAAGAGCCTGTGATATGCTTAAATGGGGTCTCAAATCTATAATACAACTCATACTTTAAAGTGACCCCCCCCCATAAGTGTGCTATCTCCATAAGAAGAACTGTACTTTGCTCCTGAGCCAGGACATTAAAACTGGTGTCAGGTGTTTTGTTTTTTTCAATCATACATTAAAATTAGTCTTTTTTTTCAAGGCACAACTCTATTACTTTAAGTATTGGTAGTCACTGCCACAATCAAAATGCAGAATAGTTCCATCCCCCCAAGAAGTCCCTCCTGCTCACCCCTAACCACTGATCTGTTTTCTATCGCTATAGCTTTATATTTTCAATACTATCACATAAATGAAGTCTTAATATTTAACTTTCTGAGACTGGATTCTTTCACTCAAAATAATGCCTAAGATTCGTCTGAATTGTTGCTGATATCAAAAGCTTGTTCCCATTTGTCAACAGGATCTCTATATTATAGATGTGCCACAAGCACTGTTTCTAGTTTTTAAGTGATTGTAATAGAGATGCAATCGATGTTCATTTACTGATTATTGTATGAGAAAAAGTTTTTATTTCTGTAAGTAAACACTGAGGAGTATTTTAACTTATATTATTTATTCTTCAAGTCAGTTTTTTACAAACAGCACACAGTTGGGTTATTTTTTAAATTAACTATATGATCTAAAATGAGGTAACAAATTAGATACTAATATCTAATATATTTTGTTTTGATATATTTTGTTTTATATTATATGGAATACAATTATTGATATGTTTTGACTTTGGTCTAAATTTTTATTATTTTTTCTGTCCCCTGCTTTTCTTCCTTCTTTTGTATTAAACATCTTCCAGTATTTCGTTTTTACTGTGTTTTTTACTATTATCTGTTTGTACAATCACTTAACATGACTGCTCTGAGGAATACAATATAAATATTTATCTTCTCAGAATTTACTTAGAGTCAATACTTTACCATGTCAAATAGAATGCAGAAAACTCACCCCCATGTAAGTCCATTTACTTACTCTCCTCTAGGTTATAGCAGATTTAAATATTACATCTGCACCTGAAAAACCTATCACACTTTTGCTTTCAATCATCAAATATATTTTAAAGAACGCAAGAATCAGTTATTAAATATAATCTATTTATCCAGGTAACGACTATTTCTGTTGCTCTTCCCTCATTCCTGATGATTCCATATTCTTTCTGGTATCATTTCCCTTCCATATAAAAAAATCCCTTTAGCTATTGTTTAGTAGAGATCTGCTTGTCTTGAATTTTCTTGAGTTTTCATCTGTGAATGCTTTTCTTCTACCTTCATTTATGAAGATCATTTCTGGCTGGATACAGAATTTGGGGTTGCAGTGACTCCACCCTGAGAATCTATCCAGAGGGCACAAAAACACTAACCCAAAAGGAAACCTGCACTCCTGTGTTTACTGCACACTATTTACAATGGTCATGATATGGAAACATCCTGAATTCCCCAAAACAGATAAATGGATCAAGAAGATGTGGTATATATAAACAAGGGAATACTACCCAGTGCTCACAAAAGATAAAGTCATGCCGTTTGCAGCAACATGAGTGGAGCTGGGATTATGATAAGCAAAAGAAGTCAGAAGGAAAAAGATAAATATCAGCTGGTTTCATTTATCTGTGGAATATAGAGAAACCAAACAAAGGGTTGAGAAAAAGACAAAACTGGCAAGTTGACCATAGACCTGAGGCATTCAGCAAGTAAGAGGAGTGGAGAGGGGTCAAATGGGGGAGGAAAGAGCATAAGGGACTGTGGTGATGAATTATAGGTGCTAATGTGGTAGCAGTGGTGAACTACACCTGAGGGGAGAAATCAAATATTATTCAAAAATTAAAGCTATAAAAAAATACCTATTTTTTTTTTAAAACTTGGGGGTTTTCCTTCCAGCACTTTAAAAATGCTATACCACTTTTAGTCTCCCTAGTTTCCAGGGTGAAATCCATAGTCACTGGGCTCATCATCCCTCCAGAGGTAATATGCTGTTTTTCTCTAGCTGCTTTTAAGTATTTTCTTTATCTCTCATTTTCTTAGGTTTCATTTTGATATGTCTAGGTGTGGCTTTCTTTGGATTTATGTTGATTCTTTTTTTTTTAAAGATTTATTTTTATTTACATATAAGAACTGGGGTACAGGCCAGAGGTGCAGGGGGTGAGAGGATTCAGAGACAGAGCAGGGAACAAACCTTTAAAAAAAAATAAAACCTATTAGTCCAACCACGTAATTCCTATTCACCTGTCTTCAGCTTCACTTTATTTCTCTGTCATCTCCATTCTGCCATGGAGACCACTAGTGAGTTTTTCATTTTAGTTATTGTATTGGTTCTTTATATCATCTATCTCTTTGCAAATATTTGCTTTATAAGCATGTGAGCCAGCTTGTTAGAACATATACATAACAGATGTTTTAAAGTCTTTTTCAGATAAACCCAACATCTATGTCATTCCAAAATTTTTTGGTATTTTTGACTATCTCTTCTCTGAGATTGTCTTGGGTTTTCATGTGCTGATTGTATAAGTATCATGATACACTGGATTTGAATATTATGTTATGAAACTCTAGATCTTATTTAAATTTGTTGGAGAGCACTGACAATTTTGCTTTAGTTTACAGACTTTGTGGTACTCTTTGGCTATTTGTCCTATGTGCACCACTTAGCGGCCAGCTGGAAGTAAGTGGTAGTCTATTTGCTAGCTCACTTCTCAAAGTAGCATATATGCTAAATAGGATGAGAGCCACATATGCACAGCTCAGGAATGAACCTAGGGTTTCTTAGATAACTAACAGAAGTTCACAGATAAATCTCCTGAGTTCTACTCTGAGATCTCCCCAAAAACTTTTAGGTTTCCTAGGGCTCCTTGTTTAGCTCTCCAGTACTCTACTATACCTCTAAAGCGGCACCTGCCCCTGGAACCATGGCGGATAGATGGGGGGGGGGGGGGGGGGGGGGGGGGGGAAGATGGATGTTAAATGCAATGCCAGTTACTGATGCTTTGATTGCCGGCCTTCTTTTCCAATCCACCTGCCATTATGTGATTTTCAAAATCCTCAAATAAATGCATCCTGCATCCTGTCCAGATTTTATAGTTCAATTAAATAAAAGAAACAGGAAGGAAAGTGTTTGCTCCACTTTGCCTGGGACTGGAAACCCAAAGTCAGATTTTAAAAATAGTTTTATTTCTACTACATATATTGTTTTTTAATCAAAGTAAATATACAAACTGTCTTTGTTCAGCTTGGCTAACCAATAAGGTTAATCAAAGGCACAGCTCTCCCACCAATGCTCCACTAAGAATTATGTTATAAAACAGTAAAGACTGGTTCCCTAGAGGCAGGAAGTATCTGTGAGCAACTGATACTTCATTCAAGTTATCTGAGACTATCAAACACTTACCTTCCTTACTCCTACATACGACAGACCAAGTTTAAACAATCTGTCAGCCAACCTTCAACTAAAGAATCAGAGAAAAAGATCAATTATGACAGAGTTCAAAGCAGTGTTTCTCAGTTCAAGGACCAATGATTTGTATTTTGGGCCTTAATGATCACATACAAATCCCAACAAAACACTCAGGAAAAAGTTTCTGAGAATATTTTCTTCTTAAAGTTATAAATCTAAATTTACCACATATGCTTCTGGAAGCACTAGGCCAAGATACACTGACTTGGTCCCTTGGAACATATGGAAGCCTATCATAGGCAATGGGAGTGGAAAAGACTCTGTGCTTTTGAATTATTAGCACTCTCCTGTCAGAATAAGATCAGCTGTGGTGACTCAGTTTATTTTCAAGAACTCAGAATTGTCAGCTAGGACATAATTGTGATGTTTTAAAAAAAACTTTAATAGAGAAAGATGATAAATTAGAAAATTATATGATGGTTCTTGTAGAAGCAATCCTAAAAGCAGAAGGGACCTCTATGTTGGTGATGCACTGGTATAAATAACTTTTCATATTTAAATGCCTAACTCCTCTAGTTGATAATTTAAGACCCCTTGGAAAGGACTGAAATCTTAATAATTAGGTACAAAACAAGAATAGCCCCTTAAAGTTCAGCTCACGCATTACCTATGCTTCGGAAAGTGTTCCTGTTCTGTAGGACAATGGCACTAGTGCCTGCTTGTTACTTATAAGAAGGTGAGTGTAAGACCCAAGAAGACTAACCTCACACTGACTAGAACACTAGGAAATACCTGGTGAATATATAAAGCCTGTAATATTGAAGGTATTTAAGTATTTAAGATGTCACAATGAATACCAAAGAAGTCAGAGCCAAATAAATGTTACAAAGCTACAATTCATGTTAAAGGAAGGAAAAACAAACTGATTATTTCAAAATCACTAGGGAGTTATGGATATTTCAAAGCACCATCATGAGGTGGGGTTGAGAAACTAGAATATTTTCGAAAGACTGATTGTAGTGGCAGGAGGACATGGGGCAGGTTCTCTATGGTCTGGGCAGACAGGTAAGGAGTCCTGGAGCCTTCAGTGGCTGAATCAGTGAGACAATCAGGTACACAGCAGTCAGGGGAGTGGAGGGGAGGTGGGGATAGGAGGGATGGGCAGGAGGCTGGCAGGCCTCCAAGCCCCTGGTACAGTTTCACTCTCCCTGGCCTCTCTGGTCTCTCATGCTTCTGCTCTGCCTCTGCTCCTGCTGCTGCTGCTCATGGCATCCTCGTGACACCACCCTTATGTGCCCCATGTCTCAGCCCAGGTGCGCCCACCTATGTATGTTCACACCCCACTCCAGGTGCCCACCATCAGGCATATGTGCAGGACCACGGGTGTCAAACACGAATGCTAACGGTGGGAGGGCAGAAAAACCTGATAACTTTCATTTACCCTACACTGATATGACAGAGAAGGGACAGAACCAAGACAGGTCCATTTAGAAAATAAAATAATCTATGTTAGATCCACTAATATTAATAGAACATTTATTTTTATCCAAAATAAAAACTTACCCCTCCTAATTTTCACCACATGCTAAACTTAATCACTATGCTACCTCCTTAGAGCTCAAATATTTTAACTTTGACCTCCTTGGAAGGCAGCCAAACCCATGGGCTGACCCAAAAAAATCGTCTATCCTAACTTACAAAATACAAACTGAGAAGTTGACATGTTTTAACTGTACAATTGCAGCAAAACATTTGCCACTCATTTTTTTTTCCAAAGAAGCTGTATAAAAAGTCTCTATTTTTTTACTTACCATTTAAACTGTGGAAATGTAAAAACTCACCTTTAATTAAATCAAAAGATTATACAGATATAAGTTCATTAGATTTTAGAAAAAAAATAAAGTCCAAAAAGTTGATTATTATGTTAGAAAGTCAATCTTTGCTTCCCCCACCCCAAAAGTAAACAGTAGACAGATAATGTTAGTACACCACCCAGCAGTACAAACTAGTATGACAGGCATTTTGACAATATCCCACACACTTTAGAATTCTTCATGTTTTTTCATCTAAGTTGAATTTCTACAACTGTATCCTAAAGAAATACTGTAGATTCCATTGCTATTAACAGAGAAGAAAAAAAAAGAAATTGTGGTCATGTATTACAAACTGAAATACGCAGTCATCAAAAGACTGTTATAGGTTGAACATGATTATCAGAGAAAAATATTCATGATATCAAGTGGAAAAATTACAAAGCAGTATTGTGCTATGACTTCATTTTTTTATGACTTCATTTTTGAAATTACACTGACATTTCAAAAATACTGAAGGGATATAGTTTAAATACCACTGATTTTTGTTCAGGGTGATATAATTAAAGAATATTTTTTATTTGCTTCTTTTTGCTAAGGATATTTAAAGTGCAATACACAGGTATCACTATAATAATATGGAGATTTCTTTTAAGTTTGTTTTAAAGGACTTCTTACCACTTCCCTCTTCTAGTCACCTTTTTCCCCAACAACTCAAAACCTTTTCACTCAATGTGATGACAACAAGATACTGTTTTCAAGCCTGCATGTTGTTGTTGTGGTTTTTACTACTTTAGATTACATGCAATCTTATAAATAATATCACTGTACAACAGTAATTCAATATAAGCTTCTCTTGGAGGGACTACTCAAGATACTTAATCTCACTTGGTTTTTATACATTTGGATAAAATTTTATTACAGTGAGCAAATACATCCCTACACTGAGATCAACTTTATCTTTGGAGTTGTAGTCCTTTGCCATTTTCTCTTAAAAAACATGTATATATAACAACTATAATTAGAAGACAGAGTCAGAGTGGAGTGATGTACAAAACACAAACAAATGCTGCCTTTAAACAACCTACTTTATAAAAATATTTTTAAAAAAAGGGAAGGGGAGGGAAAAAAAAAAACAACCTACTTTAAACGTAGAGGAACAGAAGAATGAAAAGCCAATGGATGTTAAGAGATATGCCATGCTAACTCTAATTTAAAGGAAGTTTGTCACTATATTCATATCAGACAAGTAGATTTCAAAAATATTAAATCTTATCAGGGATTAAAAAACAATGACATTCATGATGTTAAAAGAAACAATTCATCAAGACCTAACAACCTAAAATGTGCATATTTACATAATAACAGGGTTCAAAATAGAGGCAGCAAAAAGTTATAGAGCCAAAAGAATAAATAAGCACATCCATGATGATAGTCAAAGACTTCACTACTCTCTCGGTAACTGATAGTACAAAGAGATACAAGATCAGTAAGTATAACTCAGCAATCAAAAAGATAAACTGATGCCATTTGCAGCAACATGGATAGTGTTGGAAAGGGTTAATGTAAACTGAATAAGTCAAAAGGAAAAAGAAAAACATGGGATGGTCTCACTTATAAGGGGAATATAGAGAAACTGAACAAAGGATCAGGAAAAAGACAAAATTTGCAGGCAAAACACAGATCTGAGGCATAAAGCAGAGGAAGGGGAAAGAAAGGGGTCAAAACAGCAGTGATTTACAAAACTTTTACAAACCTAAAGATGGTTCCCCTTCCATATGAGAGAGTAGCAGAGGCTTTATCACTAACTACAATAGTAAAGAAGGGAGATAGGTGTCCAGTAGTCTGAATTACACCCTCAGTGATCAATGGAAAAAGCATGAAATCACCAGGATGACGATGCATTGATGCATCATTCACCACTCATATCCTTTATGACGCAATTACTAAATGTATTCACCAGGGCTTTTGTGCTTCAAAAGGTACTCTCAGGAAGATGAAGAACAGAATGATGGTTAAAGCATGAGTCAGTATTCATAAAAACATTTCCAAAAAACTTCCAAGTTCTTATTCATGACTACCTAGAGAGCATCCGCTTTGTAAGCTACTTCATAGCAAATTAAAACACTGCATAATTAGTTCAGCCTTCTTTCCTTTATATGAGGGTAAAAGAGTACTTAACCTGTGCCTCCTGCTAAGCTCAGCATGAGTGCCCTCGCCATTTCCCCCTCTTTCTTTTCTCTCCCTCTCCATTTTCCCCCTTTCTTTTCTCTCCTCGTTCCCAACATTCTTGCCTCCAGTTGTCCCATCAGTGGCCTTTATGCCTTTAAAGGAAACAGGGACCTGCCACTTAAGGACATGTTACTCTGCACCGTCCTGGACTCTCTATTCTGACTTTATGCCCATTCTCTGAAGCAGTATATAGGATCAGCTGTCTCAACCAGGACTATTTAATAGTAACCAGCCCTACTCACACGTTTTCAAACCAACTTCAAAGCAATGCATCAAAGATTCCTTTCACATTAGAAAGTGCACTGATTTAGCAGAAGCAGGAAACAGATTTTTTAAACGAAGGACTCTGAAAGATCACATTAATATGACTTTGAAAAGATGAAAAATAGGGCCGCACTTATAACCTTTTTTCAAACAGTATGAACAACTCCCTAAAAAAGTTAGTCTGAGATGCTAATGACCTCACAGTAAGTTTTCAAGGTTCAAATTTTAATGAGATAAGTCATATTCCTTTTGAGAGTCTGTGAGTTCACTGTGTTTCTATGTCAATAGATAACAGAATATCACTCTTAGAGACAATGTTCCCAAGGCAGTCTCAAGATCTCTGCACTTTCTGAAGCTGAATAAAACTAATGGTTACATTTATTGAGGTGAAGTTCCTGAGCCTACAGCAGCTCCTGCTAGAAAAACTGCGCTGACAACAAATCTATGTCTAGTTCTGTGAAGCCTGGAAAATGGAAATCTTTACCATTCAAGTCACTTGTTTATCTTTTACCCTTAAAATTCAGTGATTATTTTTTAACACACTGATCTCTGTTGATCTCACAACAGCAACCTCTTGAGTCCCTAGAATGTGGTAAAAATAAATAAAACCTAGGAACATTTTGCTTATTTAACACTTTGTCGACACTCTATGCTTGCTGCATTATGCTTAGCAATAGTGTACGAAGAGGAATAAAACACTAATTCAAAAAATACACAATTCAAAATCATGTACCATGTAATAAATAGAAAAAATCAGTCTTGTGACAGTCATTTTAAAAAACAGATATGAAGGTTTTCAAGTCATAAAAGGAACTACAGATAATTTGAGCAAAAATAAGACTCATGATTGTACTTTATTTAAGGTGTCAACATTCCAAGTTTGCACACAGCACTCATTGGTGTCATAGAAGATACTAGGCCTTGATTTACCCATTGGCTACCCACCATTTCCTTGCACCAGAACCCTAAGGCTGCTGAGCATCTCCCAGGCCCAGGAGACAAGCCTCAACTGTGCCAACCAGATAATTCCTATCTCACTCAGTCATGCCAATGACAGTCTAGAGTAGTTCATGACCCAGAACTTATTTCACTGGCCAGTGAAATAAGAGGATGTACAGTAGAAAGTGCTGAGAAAGATTTTCTACATTTTGAAAGCAGACCCAACAGAAGCAGCTCATCTTTCTGTCTGCTTTGAATGTTGCTGTGAGGGTGCCATGCCTCAAGCTGTGACAGTTACCTGGTGACCATGAAGGGACAGGGCCAGGGAATAAAGTTAACAAAATGAAGGTCGCAGAACAGAAGGCTGGTGAACACATTAGCCCTTAATGATGTCAATATGCCCCTGATTATACCAATCCTAGCAATATCCCTGTATAGAGCTATAGATTATAGATCATAAGTTTTAGTCATTGTTCATAACACATTTTAGTTTAGTATTCTGTTACTTCCAGCTATAAACATCTTGACTGACAGAAGCCCTTTCTATAAAAAAAAGAAAAGGAGAAATGAAACATGATAAAAGTCCAAAGTGATCTCCTCTTAGGTCAAATGTAAAAGGAAAACTACATACATTCTTTCATATCTCTGTTCAAAGAGTCACTAAACTAACTAAAAGCCTTAAGTAATTGCCCATAGAATTCAGATGAGTCAGCATCAGTGGATTGTACTCTATTTTCTGGGACTGTGCAAAATAAAACCATTCAGCTAACTGTTGCCAAACCACTTCAAGACCTCTACAAGCATCACAAAGTATCCCCAGATGTGTCATAGTGTACACAGTGACCTAATCTGCTCCCCTACATTTGCAATTTTGAACCAGAATACTGGAGGCAATATTAACCATGGAACAGAGATAAGATATATGTATACATGTTCACATGTAGATAATCAGTTTTTAAAGAGTACCCAAAATATACAAGGTATTTTTTCTTGGGACCCACATGATAAAGGATCAACAAAATTTGAAAATGAAGATGATTGTTCTTTAAACTCAAAATATAAAAATTAGCATGATGGGTGAAGTCTCTCTTAAAAGACCTGACCCTAACTAACATCATCTCCCTCCCTTAAAACATTCATCAGATCCTATAGTGTTAAGAGAATGGACCTTCCACTCCCTCGTCCTCCCCTTCCCAATCCTTTCCTCCTCCCTCCTCCCACCTTCCTCATACACACACACAGACACACACACATCACAATACACACATGGAATGAATATGCTAACATGACAGAAAAATAGGATCAAAAAGTAGTAATG
The DNA here is from genome assembly GCA_019455555.1 of Galemys pyrenaicus. Taxonomy (NCBI): domain Eukaryota; kingdom Metazoa; phylum Chordata; class Mammalia; order Eulipotyphla; family Talpidae; genus Galemys; species Galemys pyrenaicus. The sequence continues at coordinate 5,983,070 of JAGFMF010011827.1, forward strand.
GAAGGTGTTAACATAAATTAACATCTACTACTACTACTACTACTACTACTATAACTACTATTAGTAGTAATAATGATAGAAATTATCACTGAGTACTTATTTGGGCCAGGCATTATTTCAAATACCTGACATCTAACTTATAAGATCCTCACAACAATTATTATCCACAAGATATTGCTGTTGCCCACATTTTTTTCAACTACAAAAGCTGAGACAGAGAGGGTTAGAGTCACATAGCCAGTGAGTAGTGAAACCAGGATTTCAAACCAGGAAGTCTGGCTGCAGATTCATAATCTTACTCAGTATACAGACTCCATAATTGGGTGTTACTCTAAAATAATTCACAACAACAACTGCAGTTTCTGTGAGTCATTTAAGAATTATAGAAATTATAATATTGATACACATCTTAATAATGAGTAAAAAGTGATTCAAAGTCTGCAACAATATGAGAAAGTGTATCTATTGGAGAATTACCAAAGATTTCAAGATTACATGCCATCAAAAGTCACTGATTCAGAAAAGATTGTAGCAGCTCTTAAAGAAATATAAAATGTCCATTGACTACATATATCCCATCCAGATTGATAAATTCAACATTTTATATATCCCAAATCTATAAAGATTACAGATCAATAAACTAGACAAAATATCATCAAAATCACCAAATAACAAAATTGTTGTAGCAATATAAAAATTAAGAATTAAGTATGTATTCGCTAAAATTAACAACCTGGCTCACTGACTCTATCCCCAAAGCTGAAGTGCTATAGCTTGCTCCTCCCCCAAGCTCATAAATCTACGATAAACCCAGACTTTATATATGCCTGGGTATAGAACATGACATTGGTTAGAAATCAGAAATCAGTACTACTGGTAACCTTAGACTTAACTTGTCACCACAGACAACTCACATTTTGCCACCCTCAGGACTTCTACACTGGCTCCACACACCCTTTCGAGAACTACATCTATTCCCACCTAGTCTACAAACTCCCAGAGGTAGCCTCTGTACTAAACTACTGTTAGTACAGAGCCTAATAATGTAGTACTCAGTAAATTTCTGTGAATCAATGACTAAATGGTAAGAAGTAAATAATACAAGAAAATAAAGGAACAAGGCCACGACACAAATTATGAAGCAAAATTATAGCTCAACCTGAAATATGAATTATCATATGTGATTTTTCTCCATTTTAATCTGGTACTCAAGAGCATAAAAGAATATGTTGACAGTCAGCTAATGATTTTAAACATGGAAAGGAAATTTTTTTTCTCTATACCTTTAACCAAAGCAGCTGATCATATTTGGTATTTTAGGAGTAAAGAATACAAGATTGTTGGTGGACAAGTTCATAACCTTTTTGTTTAAGGACTGAACTAAACTTAATTGTCAACAAAAAAAGTTTGAGAATAAAATTCTATTGGGTCTTTCTGACTAGACAGAGGTTAAGAAGATGCCCATGGACAAAATTCTAGGATTACACCAAACTCTCAGTACCTAAGCAAGATTTAAACTCAATTTCCTTTCTGCTTTCCTTTACATATACCCAGGATAATAATGCTGACCTACTTTATAGGATGATCATAAGGATTCATCAGCTTAATAATGCTAAGCACACTGGAAATGAAGAGAGCTTATAATGTGTATTGTTACCTGCTATTACAATTAACAAATAAGCCTCTTGCATTACAACACAAAAGCAGTGTGTTAATTATTTAAGACTGCAAAATTTTAAAAGCCATAAATAAAATTTAAAAGCTCCCATTCAAGACATGCTTATTAATAAGTATGTATTTTCTGAAACACTCAAATAAACTTTAAAGAAAGTAGGCTAAGTGCCAAAGTAACTTTTGATTAGCCACAGCAGAAAATAAAATTATTAAATAACATTTGCTCCTTATTCCTAGGCCTCTGGATCATAAAGCTGTCCTCTAAGCTCATTGATAGGAAGTTATCAGAATTTTTTCTGTTTTCTCTCAGCTGACAGTTTTTTGGCAAAAAGTGGTTAACATGATAGGTTACCTCTTCCTTCAGATGCCTAAGAGTAACCTGATAAACCAGTTGAAAGTGTTAATTTCTACAAGGGTCAGCACAGTTCTGAGAATTGACGCTTTTGAGATGTTCTGTTTTATAAACCTCATTTATCAAACAGCGGGAGAATTACTGCATCTGGTGATGGGCATTATGTAAATGCTTAAATAAAAAATGTGATCAGATTAAATACCTACAAGAAAGAGAGAAACTAACTCAGGAGGAAGTAAAAGGAACTAATCATTGATATGAATCAAACAAGGTTACACAGAAATGTTAGTTTGCTTATACAATGTTACCCTTGGGGTTGCTATGAAACGGTTCCTTGGGATGTTGATTGCAGAATTTTAAGAATTTAATAAAATAAAATTACACTAAATGGAATAATTGCACCTACCATAGTTTGCCTACCCAAGATAGGAAAAAAGGTTACAGGGGTTGACATAAAATCAGATATCCCTAGTAAAAATTTATGCTAAAACCCCAACCTGGGAATTCAGAGTATCTGACAATATGACTCTAGAGGAGTAAGAGAAGCACAGTAACTAAGGTAAAAAAATTTTAAAGTTTTTCCATAAGCAACCAGTTTCTATTTTAGTTTAATAAACTGTTTCAAGATTTGCTTAATGTTTAATCACTTCTAAATAAAACATTTAGGAAAAAATTCATATTTAGTTTACTTGCTTTATTCTAAAAAAAAAAAAAAAAAAGGAGGCAACACAAAAGTCTCCCTATAATGCAGCTCCAAAAGTGTATGTCTGATGAAATTAAGAGACGAATTCATAGGCAAAACATGAAAAAATTATTAATAATCCTAAAATGCCCTAATCACTGCAACTATCTCTGATTTGGGGGGAGAAGGGTGAAGCAGGCAATGAAGTTCATATTATAATGTGAGGGAGAGAATGAGACAAAAGTCATATTAGAGAGACATATGCAATACAGTTATAATCCAAAACCACTTAAAAAAAAAAAAATAAGCTGGAGCTTCCCTGGTGGCAAGGGATTGAACACTGCACTGTGGGACTTCCACAGTCACTGCAGCAGGAGTTCGATCCCTAGGCAGGAAGGGGACCCCGATGGCACAGCCGACCTCTCCTGTCTCATCTGCTGCTCCCCTCAGCAGTGTATTTCGGTCAGTTTGGCTGTTCTACTCCCTTCTCTGTCTCTGGAGAATCCTCTCATGCCCACGCCTCTGGCCTGTACCCTAGCTCTTGTATGCATGCGTAAAATCTTTTAAAATAAAAACTAAAAAAAGTAAGCTGGACACTGAGTTTAAATGTAGTTTTGAGATTCTATCCATGAAAAATGCTTCTGGGAATCATAGACTATTTTGCTTTCGGTCTAAGTGTAAATGAATGAGTCACAGACACACCTAAGCTAGGAACCTAGGCTGCCTGACACACTGGGAAAGTATCTGAGCCCCCATAATCACGAGTTTTCCTATCTGATGTGTCCTTGAAATGCCCGTCTCCACCACACAGAGATACACACCAATTTGGTCACATTAGCACACCACTAAGAAGCAGAGAACTGGGAGTACAGGGCATCACAGTAGCCTCCGGAGCATCATAAGCAATAAAAAAAATCTGTTTGATGTACTCAAGGAGGAAAAAAGACACCTTTAAAATCACTGTGGCATATTTTATGCCGCTATCCTACAGCAGGTATAGGAAGCCTCCAAAAACAATGAACGTGTGTACCTTGCAACTATGCCAGAGACAAAGTGTAAAATGATATCTGACAGTTGGCAGGACAGATTCAAGGCACATGCTCAAACAGAAAAGTTTTATCCTGATGCATCACCGGCAGCAGCACCACCTTCCACCTCTCCTTCCCTTCACCCTTTTTTTTTTTTTTAAATCCTTTATTTTTTTTTTTAAGATTTATTTATTTATGCTTACAAGCACTAGGGTACAGGCCAGAGGTGTGTGGGGGGGGGGGGGTGAGAGGATTCACCACA
>JAGFMF010011827.1:5987117-5999969 GCA_019455555.1 Galemys pyrenaicus
CCCTCCCCGGCCGGCAGCAGGGATCGAACTCGTGCTGCAGTGGCTGCGGTTTGCTTCATAGTGCGTTGCTTAACCCACTGCGCCACCAGGGAGGCCCCCCTTCACCCTTTTTAATCCTTCATATCAAGTCCTTTGGTCTGGCAGTGACATCAAGTTAAAACTGCATACCTGAAAGTGCCCACAGAAATATCCCTTTGGAGAGGTGACCTTCTATCAAGATCGCTCCCCAAATAGCATGAGGGTTCCTTAAGGACAGCATCCCTGTGGGCCAGTGTCAGTCCTGCTATCTGAAATAGGGTCTTGTGTCATGAACTTCCCCTCTGTTCCTTGGAGCTCTCCAAACCATGGTTCTCAATAAGCAAATATAGAAAACAAGCTCATTCTTTCTCCGACTCATTAAAAATAAACCCAAATGATACCCTGATTTAGAACACACCTACCAATGAAAAAGTTAAATGAAGAGAGGGAGGCACCCACCCACATAATCTTTCCATTCAAGAGGCACTGTTCTGCAGCTGCTATGGAGTTTATAATTAACAGACAAGCTTAACCAACAACAGAAATTTCTGGAATCTACTGTAATTTATACTAGAGTCTTGCTTATTCCAAATTTAGAGCAGAAGCATGGGCCAGGTTCTGTGGCTGAAGCCAAAACCTATATGGGTCTTGGAGACGCTACCTGAGGCAGAATAAGTAGAATGGTTCTTTGAAACCTTGATGGGTACTCCCATCTCCCATCTTCATCATCTAGATCATTAATAAGCAGAATAAAAAGAAAAACAACAACAAAAACTGTTTAATTTGTGCCAGCACTAGTTCACATTTCTTGCCACAGCTAAGCCAGGCCTCCAGGCATCTGCAGGTTGCCTGAGAGGCGGGCGATCCACTGTTCAGACAGAAGCAGAGTGGCTGCTCCACGAGGCTCACTCACTGCCAGGGGCTCATGAACCACCCACCATGGCTCCTGGGAGCTGTCCAGACTGCACTAGAAAAATGTCAGATTGTACTCCGATATGTTCACAGTGGAGCTTCTACAGATCTTTATCACCATTGCACTGCACAGTTTTTACTTCCTTTCCCACCTGCCACCCAGCTTGACTCCTCTCACAGCAGGTTCTAAGATGAAGGTGTAAAGTGAGGTGTGTCAGAGCAACCGGCTCTGCAGGACAAAACTGGAGGGGAGGGCTCATCAGTAACTACACTGGAACAGGAAGTCCCCTCCATTTACAGAGGAGCGAACTGAGGTTCAGAAATAGGGAGGCAATGCCGCTAGGTATGTCTGACCCTAACCATGCTGTTTCTGCAGAACTGCTGAAAAGACCTCCTCCTGGTCTCCATATGCTCCCTTCAAAGACTAGCCAGGTGGATGCAAATCCTTCCAAGATCCCTGGCATGAAGTGGGCCTTAAGGATTTCTAAGTCCTGGCTGAATACAGGCATTCTTGGAGGAAGGACCACACTGGTGGGCTGTGACATGCCATTAACCTCCTGGAAGCATTAGTTGTAGTTTGACACTGACTCTCTCACTGAGGGAAACAGCAAGAATATGAACTTCATGTAAGACACTAGAGAGTTTTAACAAAAGACAGAAACATTGATTTTTAATCTTTTCCAATATGAAAACCACTTATAAAAGTCAAAAACCTTTCTTGCCACCTCCATTGTATTTCTGTATTATCTTAATTGGTAAAACACATAATGAATAGGATTTACTCACTTGATGCATTTGGGGCACTTTCAAGTTGAATTTATTTTAGTGAGCAACAGGATCTACTTACATTAGGAAATCTGTAGCATCAGGTACATTGTACAGATAAAGGTGCACACAGGACCGTCTACAAACCCCTTTCCTAAGGGGAGGGTTGGGGACCCACAGGTTACCCACTGAGCACCACTCTGGGTCAGCAGGCTGGTGAGCTATCTGAGGGAGCACATCAGTGAAAGAAGCTAGATGCTTAGGATGGAGAAGGTGTCCATGAATCATACCTCACATACTTTGCTTAAGACCAGCACCGCTCTTTAGTTACGTCCCCATAAAATTAATGCTTATAAATTGATACTGATGTTTGGGAAAGAAAACTGTGGAACACCGATATCTGCTAAAGGAGGGAATAAATACAAGAAAAGAGGGAGACAACATTACAGAAAAAATTTAGCTTATCCTGATGCCAAATTGACCTGTGTAAATGGACACAAAAGTAAAATCGTGAAGGAAAAAAAAAAGCAAGGCTGTTCTTTAAAGAAGAGTAGTATCTTTAGTCTGGGCTGAATAAAAAAGATAGCAGGTAAGAAAAGAAAATAGCACATGCCCATGCTAGTGTGACAATACAACATAGACACAACGTAAAGCCCTAAATTGTCATTTCTTATCAAAAGACTCATTGAAACATCATCTCTATGACACCAAAGACAGCTGAATCTAAGATGAGAAAGTATCTCATAGATCCAAGCTATACTCAGACTGAAGGTCAAACTTAAGATTCTTAAGGCAGGAAAAACCATATTTAAACCATATACTTTAAAATATACACAGCACTGTTATAAATTAAACACACAAAAACTTAAGGACTCTAATTAGCCCCCTACCTTTCTAACTTATCCTCTCATTACCAGGCTCACCCCACTATTCAATGTTCCCTTAGAAAGGACTGCACTTCATATCTGGGCTTTTTACCACTGGATACGATACACTGAGGTATGCAACAGGTTAGTGTACCCACCCATATTCATATTCTCTGTCTCTTTCTCTCTCGCTCGCTCGCGCTCGCTCACACACATACACGCTGAAGTCTGAAGTTCTCCTCCCTTCTCTCACTTATTCTTCAACTTACCTCACATCCTTCCAATAGGGGAAACCCAGAGTCACATCATCACTATCTCTCACTCATCTTCCTACTCAGGACACCAAGCACTGTTCTTAGCCCCAAATACTTAACAAAAGCATGTTGCAAAAATAAACAAATAGATAGGTAATTAGGAGGAAAAATTTAAAAAAAAAACATTTCTGATATTGTCTGAATGAAGATATCCTATTCACAAAATAATCATGTCTTGGCATTTAATTACTGGGCAAAACCTACTTCCCTCACTCAAAACTCCCTAGCCAACTTTCCTCCTCTGATAACTCCCATTGTATGTTATTTAATAAGATGAAAAACGGAAAGTCTGGTTTTGCATCAAAAGGCTTGAATTAGACACAAAGTTTTTATATAGCAGGGGCGTCCTGCACCATCTTCAGAACCTCCCTGAAAGGTTAAGACCAGGTGAGGAAGTCTTCCCCAGCTCTCTTTTCCTGCAGCCTTTGCCACTGATCAGCCAGACCCAGGGGCAGCATACTCACCTGGCTTGTTTCCTTCCCTCTCGTGGCCCAGCTGTCCCTTGGTGTTCAAACCACACGTATAGACTTCCCCGCCCTCCAGCAGGAACACAGAATGATTTCCTCCGCAAGCGACCTCCTTGACGCTTCTGTCCGATATGAATCCACACACCTGCGGCTCAGCCACAATGCCCTGCAGGTTGGTGCTGATCCCGGGTTGGCCCAGAGACCAATATCCCCAACATAACATTGTTCTTCTCCTTCAGGAAGTCATGTAGCCTAGAAAAAAGTTATGTAAAAAGGTTAAAGAGAGAGAGAATCACTTTAAATAATAAATGTAGCAACTTCAAAAATAACTAACTTTGGCCTTAATATCTTCAGATACTCTGCATCTCAAAATGCATCCACAAATTAATATTGTTGAAAATCACTGATACAAGTATGTTACTTTTGCGTTTAGTAAGAGTTTAAAAAATTTCTAGACAAACTGGGTCAATGCATAGTGAGCACAGACAGAATGTGGTTTTCAGATTACCGGGAACTCTTGAGTATAAGAGACTTGCTGAAACAAGCTTTGCCAACCACTATGATAACAACAGTTTCGAAATTACCTCATGACTTCACCTTGTCCTTTCTTATTGTACCTTTCCTTTGACTTTTCTGCTTATTTAGTTAAGAAAAAAATTGTTGAGCCAACTAACTCATTTACCCTGTTGTTAACTTGCATAGTAGTAATTCACCATTTGAACTGAAAAGAAAGTAGAAAAAACATGCCATCTTCTCTGTTCTTGCCTCTTATATATCCTTCCAGATCTGAGTCAAGCTTCACTTCCTACCTCAGTACCTCTGGGGACTACTCCAGCCACAGTCAGCCTGCATCCTTCTCACATACTGCTATGCCAGCAGGGCAGGTTCTCTATGGATCCAGGCAGATGGGTAAATGAGAGCCCAGGAGTCCTTAGTGGCTATTTCAGGCTTTTAATGATCTTTCCACACCATCTGTAGTGGGTAACCAGGTGTAGGACAGGCAGAGGGGTCGGGAGGCTGGGAAACTTGCATAGCTTTACTCTTTGGACATTCTCTGGTTTCTTTCATAACCGTTCTCTGCTGCTCTCTGCTGCACCATCCTCTACCACCCCTATATGCTCAGTCTCTCAGCTCAGATGTGCCCACTTATGCACGCCCACACTTTATGCCAGGTGTCTACCATGAGGCATGCGTAGCCTGAGCCCATGCTCCCTAGAGCCTCCTGTATTAAGGCTGCAGGTGATAGCCACAGAGGCCAACAGCACAAAAGCCTGAGCAATCTTCATTAGCCCTGTACATACCCACTAGATAGGGACCGTTTTTTATAACTTAAATCACCAGCCACATTTTAATTGCCTTAAACAGAGACCACATTGTAACATATACCTCTGACTTAGCAGGTAGTCAAGTTTGGCTGACTGATTACAGCTGACTCTAGCCCAAAGTTTGACTACCATTTAAAAATTCATGCTTCCCTCTGATAAAAACATGCAAAATCTCTTCTCACTCTACCCACTCACACCAGCTAATATGACTACAATCTAAAAGAACAGATAACAATAACCAGTATTGATGAGGTTGTGGAGCAAAACAGTGTTGGAAAACAGTCTCAAAGGTTCTCAGAACGCTAAACCAGCATTCCTATTGTAGGGTCAGAGAATGATCAGGTCTTTCCACCCTCCCACCACTGTGATGGTGGACACCTGTGGTGCTGCGAGCATTCCCGGGTGGGCATGCGCAAGTGGGCGCACCTGAGTTTGACACGGGCATAAAAGGGCGGCATCATGATGACGCCAGGTCCGACAGGACCGACCAACAGACCAAAGAGCAGCAGTGAAAGTGAGAGCAGCAGCAGAGAGAGAGAGAGAGAGAAGAAGAAGAAGCAGAAGCAGCCGAGAGGGTGAGATGCACTGGGGGCTGGGAGGCAGGCACCCATGCCTGCCATGTACCTGGCCACCTCTACTAATAAAAGCATGAAAAGCCAAAAAAAAAAAAAAAATATGCTAGGGTCTCAGGGACGCCAGTGTAGTGGTGTGGTGTGGTAGAGTGTGAGGGATAGCGTGATGGTGGCGAAGACAAAGAAACTGCTTGAACTGAAAATGACCCTCCTACCCGGTCTGGGATGGTTGCGAGATATACGTCCAGACAAAAACTTGTATATAAATGTTCATATAGTATTATTCATGACATCAATAGGTGAAAATAATCCAACACCCATCAGGTGATGAAAGGATAAACAAAATGTGGCACTTCCAGACAACGGAGAATATCTGATTATGTATAGGAATGCTATCTGACTTATTGTAGGGTTAGAGAAATCAGGTCTTTCCACCCTCCCACCACTGTGATGATGGACACCTGCGGTGCTGCGAGCATTCCAGGGTGGGCATGCACAAGTGAGCACACCTGAGTTTGACAGGGGCTTAAATGGGTGGCGTCATGAGGACGCCAGGACCGACCAACAGCAGGAGCACCAACAAGCAGCAGTGAGAGCAGCGGGAGAACTGAAGAGCAGCAAAGCAGGCGAGAGGGTGAGATGCACTGGGAGGCCTGCCAGCCTCCCGGCCCCCATGCCTGCCATGTACCTGATGCCACCTCTGATGTAGAGATCAATAAAAGCATTAAAAAGCCACCGAGGGCTCCAAGACTCCTTCCTTTACTACTCCCCCTACTCCCCCCCTCCCCCGTCCCTGTCTGCTAAGAACCATCCCGACCCTGCCCCGTGCCGCCACTACACTTTTTCATTGAATTCGTATGGCTTTCAGGAAAGGCACACAACAATCCCAAATAAAATATACACATGAATCTCAATGTGCTATCTTTACCAGAAAATTCTGCTTCTTCCCAAGATTTTTACTCCTTGTCTAGACTTTAGAACTAAAAAAAATACATTAAAAAAATTTTTTTAGAGGGGAGGAGAGGTGAAATGCAAACAGAGGTGAGGGTGTTAGATATAAATTTTAAAAGACCAACAAGATTCCATTACCTAGTCATAATTTCATTTTTTCACTTGTTCAACTGCTATATCTATTCAATTTTTTTCCTTAATTTTGAATATTTCATGAATTATCTCTTCCTCCAATAAATACATAAGCAATATCAAAGTGCTTACTATATAACAGTCACAACGCTAATGAGCATTTTAAACCTTTATCTCATCTCATCGTCACAATGACCCTATGCCATCAGTACTATTTTTACCCTCAATTTCAGATAAAACAAGGCTCAGAGAGATTGAAAAGCATGTCAAAGGTCACACAGCTAGAAGGAACATAACCAGATTATGAATCTAGGCTTCACACAATGTCCACATTTTTACCCTGGGCTATACTACCACCCAGGTAAATTTATATGTCACCCACAAGACTAAAAACACAAAGAATATTTGCAGAATGAGTAGATTTTAACTGGTGTACAACATTGGATGTCTTGAAAACTTACAAAGTTGCCTTCTAAGAGATAAAGAATGAAATTAGGCAGCTATAGGGTTATGCCATCCTCTTAACCAGCAAGTACAAGTAATACCCTTAAAAATAAGCTGTCAAGTTACTGTGACCCTAACCCTACACAGAGATCTATAAACCATGCTCACAGCAGCTTTAGTCACATGAACAAAAATGACAACAACATAAATGTCCATCAATAGGAGCATGGGTACAAAGATTGTAGTATATTCATATGATGGAAAACTATTCAGCGACAAAAAGATGTGTTTGGGGGTAGGAAGCCATGAGTTAAACAAAGAAAGTTGCCAGCTCAATGAGTTGCAACCTTTCTGAAAAATGGTCAGTTTGAAAAAAATTCCTCAAAAATATTTTGTGCCTGTTTATTATCTCTCCCCAAGCCCCTCTTCCTTGGGACTTCTACCATCTCCTTCGTGAAGATAGGCATAACCCTTACCAAGCCATTCAGAAAATACTGCCCCTAAACCATAGTGACTGGTGCAGGGAGAGCAACACACTCCCAATTGCACAAGAGTCCTTCTCCATTAAGTTCCATGGAATTCTGATGAAAGAAAGCCTTTGCCTCTGAAAGACAGTGGAGGTTGCTGGAAGCTACCTCCCCTGCAACATGAAAGATACCTGTAACACATCATGAATCTACCACCCACAAAGGTTCCAAGAAAAGAGAACCCCAAAAATGTAGACTGAAACTTGATTCCCCACCCTGGCTTGGTGGCAGCCCTATCATTTCCTAGGCACAGCTGCTCTTCAGGTTTTGTAGGTTCCATACTCATGCTTTTGCCCACTCACTGAAATTTATTTGTAACTCCAAAACCAGTATTTGGAGCATTTTGTAGTCATTCCAAAACATGTGCAGAGGAGAAAATGTTGAGTTATCCTTTGTGCAATGCTAAACAAGACCACGTTCTGTCTTCTTGTTTCAACTCTCATACTGTAAACACATGGTCTTCGAGTGTAGTTAGTCCCACATTTTTCATGTTTCTATATTTTTTGTTGGTAATTTCACTTTAAAATGGCCCCCAAACATAAAGCCTAAAAGCTGTCTAGTGTTCCTAAGTATGAGAAGACTGCAAATATACCTTACAGACAAAAATCATGTGTTAGATGAGCTTCATTCACGCATGAGTTATAGTGCTGCTGGCTGAGATTTCAATGTTAATGAATCAACAGTAGGACACATCTGAAAAAAGGAAGAGAAACTCACCAATCTGTACATATGGCCAGCCATTCTGTAACAGTGGTAAAGTAACATCTATAATTAAGTGCATAATGAAGCTACGGAAAAGATGAAAAAGCAGCTGAATCTGGAGACTCAAAAGATGTTAACTGACTAGATTATGTAGTGTACAGCATTGTTGAGGGACTGAAAGAGCCAAAAAAATTTAATAACACATTACCCTAATCAGAGAAATGTTAAAAACCCTTCTTTACTATGTTTTCTTGCCAAGAAATATTGCATCATTTGTAAAAAATACATATTCAATAAAGTGCCTAAACACACACACACACAATACATTGAACCGCTGGCCAGACATTCTCAATAAGAATCTAGCTAACCCTGGGGCCTCCCTGGTGGTGCAAGGGGTTAAGTCTCATTACTATCAAGCTTTTGCCAGCTACTACAACATGAATTCAATCCCTAGCCAGGGAGCTGACCCACATGGTTCAGCAGACCTCTCCTGTGTGGACTGCTGCTCCCCTCAGCAGTGTATTTCAGTTGATCTGCCTGTTCAGCTTCCCACTCTGTCTCTGGTGAATCATCTTACCCCACACCCCACACCCCCACCTCTAGCCTACACCCTGTAGTCTCCTAAGATCAATGGCTCAGTATTTACTAGTTCAGTGTTTGTAGCAACTTTATAGAACATAAATACTATCAAGTTATACTGTAAATAATGAGAATCAACTCTAGATAGTCCAGTAAGTCCCTTACTTGTTTGATTGCTTAATAAGAGTATTTGAATTGGACTTCTGTGACTTAAAATAAACTTCTGACTATAGAATTAATAATTAAATCATCAGTAATATGTCTTGATTTGAGCTTACTCTGGGTCTCATTTCTTTCTATGTACTTTACAGATATTAATCATTTTAACCTACGAGGCGGAAGTTACTCTATTATCAGCTCTAATTCATAGATGAATTAGGTGAAGAAAATAAAGCCAAAAAAAAAAAAGAAAGAATAAAAAGAAGTGAGAAAGAGAATAAAGCAACCTGACTGAATCACATAACTAGGCAGAGATAAAATTGATGTTCAGAATCTACGCTCTTAACCAGAGTGCTATGTAATAAGGAATCTGAAAAACTGACAGCCAAAGGGTCAGAATTTCTAAAACCTTCCAGAATTATCCCAAGAGAAAGGGTGACACAACTGGTCAACCTGATTAATGTATTTTGCTAAGTAATGACTTAGTATTAATGGAAATGGTAGATCGTACTCCATGTTAGTTGTTAAATTCACCTAGCCACTTGCTTTGCTTAGATCCCACAATTAAAGAATCACCTTAGATAACTCGGTTTCCAGGGCAATTTCTACTTACAAGGAAAGAACACCATGACCATCAGACACACCCCAGACATTTGGCATTTCTACTTGTCGTTAATTTGGCATCCTTGATTTATCAGTTCCTTGTTTAGCTGAACTCCGGGTAAGCAGCATGAACTATGGCCTTATCCCTAATTGACTAGTAGAAAATATTTATGAAATAAGACAAATTGTTTAAGAAAACTTCAAAATTCTTTCCCACCTGAGTTAGTGCAAGGGAATCTTCAAGTAATCAAATAAAAATGACTTATTAAGAGAAGTAATTAAATACCAACCACAAATAAGACATATCCCTGTAAGTGGATTATTGGCTGTAATTTGACATATGGTCTAGATCAGCATTTGGCTCTGACCGAACCTTATCAGGAGGCACTAAAATCATCTCACTTTCAGGAAGTTCAGTGCATTAAAGAGAAGTTAGTCATTAATGCAGTTTTTACTGAAAAGTACATTCTGATTGAACCCCTAAATCCAATAGTTTCTGCTGTCTATAAACTTGAAGGTCAAGTTACAGCAATGTTCTTCATCATTAGGCACTGTGTTCCTCCAGGGCCTTACATCATTTTTCTTCAACCAATATCTCTCCCTTGCTTCTAGAGAAATGAAAGTTTTTGTTTCCCTTCAAACCATACAGCTATGTTTTGAAGGTACTGCAGAAGACTGTACTAGACTACAGCTCAATAACTAGGAGAGCCAGCTTGGCTGTCCCAGGACACCTCAATTCCAGTTTCTCTACTTCGTGACTCTTATTTCCTCATCAAATACAAAAGGAAGACAGGCATCTCACCTGCTGCTTTCCCAGTTTTCTGCCCTCATCTACTCTTGGTAAAAAGACTCAGTATCATCTCAGAGGGGCTTAAGAGTCAAAGGACTAAAGTTCAAGCACTGAATTAACCACAGGCCAGCTGTGAATGCTTGGAGAAGAGCCTTAGCCACACAAAGCCTGTTTTCTGTCTATAAAGTGGAAAGAGGTGACAGCATAGTGAGAACAAATGAGAGACAACATGTCCAGATGTCTAGTGCTCAGCAGGTACCTGGCACACAACAGTAAGTGACCAACAGATGTGAGCTTCTGTAATCACTGCTATCCCTTCTCCCTGGGTTCTTTTTTCAGACTTCAGCAGACAGGATAGTTCCCCCAAAAAGTTTGGAGGTGTGATTCTTCTCTCCCTCTATGCAATTAGCATTAACTGTTCACCAAATTTGTACTATAGCAAAGCAACTACCACCATCTGTTATAAATTTCAAGAAGGACATTTGAGGATTTGAGAATGAAGTTTTTTGCATGCATTTTCTTTTAAATTCTGGGGAGGGTGGAGAGGTAGATAAATCTCTTTGTCAGTCATAGTGAGCTGAATGCAAAAAGACAAGTTGTAATTCCTAAACTTTGTCTTATTAATCAGACTATGCACTTAGCAGACTAACAACTGATTTCTTTGTTTGAAAGTCACTGAAACCTAAATGACACTCAAACAGGACTTCTAATTTTATTTATAGTAGAGATAAGCTTCTTTCAAATCATCTTAGAAGCCATTACCTGGATGGTGTGTGGGGGAAAGGGGTCTTCTTAAACAACAGGAAAAAGCAATGTCTAAGACTTCAGTGCTCTGAAAGCATCCCCAAATCCAAGCTTTAAATAAATTGAAAAAAAAATAAATAAATAAAGTTGGAGCCAAAATTCAAATGCAGACTGAACTGTGGTAACAAAGATTCATTCCAATGACATGGTTTACTGTCAACATTTTTACTATCAAAGGGAGAAATGGCACAGAAGGCAAAGAGAGGATCCAACAATTCACTCCTGGCTGTTTTCTTTCTCTCCTTCACTTGAGCATGATTTTTGGTCCTCTGAACCTTTTAAAACACAGACACATTCCTACTCTTCCTCTGACTACCCCCTTACAGGTGGTACCGGGTGCTGGGCTTTGTAAAAACAGAATGATCTTGCTGGTGCCTGCATAAGCTGTAGGTAGCCTTTAAAAGATACCTAACCAGTTCCTGCCTGGTAAGAAAAGTCTTATAGTACCAAGTTAGGAAGAAAGAGCAACTGGAACCTTAAGCACAGTTGACAGGAAGGTACATTGGCATCATTTAGGGAGGATGAAAATGTGAATATGCCACAGCACAGCAACTTCACTCTCAGGCATATGGTCAGTACTGTCCAACCAGTTAAGTATCTATAGTGTTCCTGCATGATCCGCTGAGAACCAGAGATAGAAAAATGAGTAAAACCTGCACCTGGAGAACATCCTGAAATGACAAAAATGTTACCTATATGCACTGCCCAAAATGGTAGCCACATGTGGCTACTAAGCACTTTAAAATGCAATTTAGAAACTGAATTTGAACTTATATTTGTTTGATTCATCTTAATTTTAATGTAAGTAGTCACATATGGCTAATAGCTAGCTCACTATATAAAACACAAGACACTCATGAGTATATGGCCCAAGATATATGCACAAAAATGTTCATTTCAGCATAGTCTGATATAGACAAAAGTAACCCAAATATCCATCAATTAGAAAATGGGTTAACCGTGGTATATGCATCTAACAGAACACTGTGCAGTAGTGAAAAATAAACTTCATGTATAAAAAAAATCAGTATAACCTTATAAACAGTGTTGAGAGGAGAAAAAAGTTATGGAATTCATAATATGATAGATTTGTACCAAGTAGAGACACAAGCAGTTGAAGGTTACAACATCAGAAATGGTAAAGTAAAAAAAAGTCAACATAAAATATAAGGTGATGATTATGGGGCAGTCAAGATGGAGGGTACAATCTAGAAGGAGTACAAAAACGACTTCAACAGTAAAGCTTATCTTCTGCTTCTGTCCCTTCATAACTGTTTCTTAACATAGATATTACACATATAGTTTTATGCTTACAAATAAAAAAAAATCAAAAGTACTGTTGAGATAGCATGGCTATTTCTGATACTACATAGTACCAAGTCTTTGTTGCAAAGCCAGCTTCCCATCTATGTGTACCCTAGGGGTTCTCCATAGAGAAAAATAAGTTCTACCCATCTTTGTGTCTCCAGTCCTCAGCATAGCATAGGCACACACTAGGTATTTGATGTGTTTGTGAAACTGAACCCCAAACTGAGAAAACTGGAACTCCCAAAATCAAAATTCCTTTAGTTTTGTTTTCCAGGTACTATTAGATAGATTCACAATGCAACAATGTATTTCCTCAACTCTAAAATGCACTCTCTGCTTTCCACATTTTGGCAGATCTGAAAGCAAGATGCCTTTGACAGTGAAAACTGTCATTAAATAGTAATGAATTCTCAATGTCACCATCATATTAGAATTGAGGAATATAATCTCCACAAAGAAAGACTTGAACCTCTTCTGTTTATTTCTGTTTTTGGCGGTGAGAATCATGTCTGGCATCTAGCAGTGGCTCAATAAATAGTTGTTTTTTTTTTGTTTTTTTTTTTTTAAGATTTATTTATTTACACATACAAGCACTGGGATACAGGCCAGAGATA
>JAGFMF010011827.1:6000019-6012133 GCA_019455555.1 Galemys pyrenaicus
GGGGGGTGAGAGGATTCACCACAGAAAGCGGGGAGCAGAACAGGCAGATCAACGGAAGCACACTGCTGAGGGGAGCAGCGGGCACAGCAGGAGAGGTCTACCGCACCATGTGGGTCCCTCACCTGGCTGGCAGCAGGGCTCGAACTCGTGCTGCAGTGCCTGCGGTTTGCTTCACAGTGCGTTGCTCAACCCACTGCGCCACCAGGGAGGCCAATAAATAGTTGTTGAGTAAAGAAAAGTACTTGTGGACTCTCTTGCCCCTCGCAGGTACCATATACCTGGGAGTCTTTACGTTCATTTTTTTTTTTTTCTGAATAAACTTTTCTTTAATAGCCAAGAAAAAAAAAGAAAAGAAAAATACTTGTAATTATTTTTGTAAGCCTACTGTATGTCTCGGCCTAGGCTAAAAACTTTACATAGATTATTAAATTTACCCTTTATAATAACCGTAATGTTTATGAAGGTTAAGTCACTCTCCTGAAAACAAGTAACTAGAACAGAAACTAAGTGGCAAAGGATGGATTCAAGTCTCAGTTACTACTATATTTTATATTCCATGCTCTTAAACAGGACATTAAACTGTCTCTTAAACATTAGGATGTTGAGATACACTATTCCAACTTTGAAAATAAAAGCTTAAAGACGATGTTGCAGTCAAGTGAGCTCATATCAGGTAAATCACTGGAGATATTTCTAGCCAACTAGTACCTTTGTTACCCACATACAGGAGGGGTTGAATAAAGCAATCTCAACAGTTAGTCAGATTTTCTTCCATGTTCACACTGATTTGTAACAAAGGTAGTCCACTTCCTGGTTCACACACAGACACCAAGACCCTGCCAACGGATCAGTACTAATTCTAAATGTAGTAAACGTGTAAAGAGGGCAGAGTTACATCATCAAAGGGAGCATCTTATTAAAAAAGCCCTAAAAAGCCATCTGCGCCAACCTCTAGGCAAGAAACATTCACTCCTAACCTCATTTTAAGGGCAGCAGAGGCCTTTCAAGGCCAACTAACTTTGGTCCTCTGAGAGCTAAATGGTTGAAGCAGAGACCAAAAACTAAGTCACCAAGGTTTCACCTTGTTCTCTCCACTAGACCACAGCAGAAGGAAATAATTAAGAATTTGTTAATGTCCCACTCCATTCAGCTATACAGCCTGAGTTTAATCCTTTCGTCAATTCTGCAAGTCAGATATTATCTCACTTATTGAGGAAACTGAGGTTCAGAGAAATTAAGTAACTCACCACAGGTCACAAAGTTGGCATTTGGACTAGAAGTCAGAATGGTTCGGCCTCACCTTGCAGATCTGCCAGTTTAAAAAAAAAATGATGAGCATTAGCACAGAATTCTACAAAACACCATCATGTTACTGAAAACAAAAAGATGAATCAATCTTTGAAAATAAGAATATCTTTAAATAACATAAGCTTGAATAGTCCCTAAGCATTGTACCTCAAGACTGGTACGTGGTTAAATACCAGTAAGCGAACCACTAACCAACTATGAACACGGCACCTTTAAGAGTCAACTAGAGACATAAATAGTACCTTGAAAAAACCCTGGCATTTGTAGTAGATATAAAAGTAAAAATAAAATTATTTTCAAATCACCCGCTTAAAAGAAAAAGAGTAACTTCAAAAATAATCATTCTATTTTCCTTCATTTTCCATGAAACTTAACTCCCTACAACTGTTTTCTATCATAGCTTTTCTTTTTTTTTTTTTGCCCCAACTGTGATGAACTTTCTTCCTTCCTTCCTTCTTTCTCATCACCACATCCTCTTTCATGCAAAAAAATGAAACTATCTGAGAGCACCTTAAATCTCTTTAAAAGTCCTGCATGACTTTAAGATATTATCATAACTTCAATTCTATCTCTTATGTATGAAACCCCGTTCAATTTGGAGAATATCATTTTTATTTCTGAAAGCAAAACTACCTTGCCTCTCCAGTAAGTGTGCAACTCTCATTATGTTCAAAAAAGTTTTCGGCAAATCTTAAGGAATTTAAATAAGTTCCTCAGAATGAAATGCTACAACTCGTGGCTCCAACCACACCATATGAAAAGTGTTGGAGTCTTCGGTTTTAAAAAAAATAAACGCTACTAATTGAACAAATAAATTCAACCCCTCAACTGTGGGGTTGGTTTTTTGTGTTTTGGGTTTTTTTTCCCTGCCAAAGAACTTTGCCAAAGCGGTTTCAAACCTTCCTCCTTAGTTCCTGAATTATACTTTCTCCAGAAGGTTACTACCCTCAGTGGGGTCAAAAATTATTTGTAACATCTATTTTTCTTGAAAGAGGAGGGTAATTCAGTGTATTACTCCTCTTTTCTGATATGTAAATTTATAAAGCCAACCCCCTCCATGAGCCCAGGGTAAAGGAAAGTACAAAGTTTCACAGCAATCTGCCTACTAAAACATGACGACTCACCTCCCCTCCCCCTCCCCCCTACATTTAAAAAACAGCTCATCCTCATTGTATTTCACTTTCTCCTCTGTCTGACGTTAAAAATCGGCTCACTTTATGTATCAAATCATCAAAAGGTTCTAGAAATAGTTTCCTATTTGTGGAAAGAGCTAGAAGGCACACACACACCAAAAAAAAAAAAAAAAATGGAAGAGAGCTTTAGAATTGTCTTTTCTAAAGCATTCCGCGTGTAACGAATGCAAGCAAAATCCTGGAAGACTGAGCTCTAAATTTAAGATACTTCCTAATGCGGCTGGTTTAAAAGTACAATGGAATCTGGAAAGGGTGCCAAAGGTATACCGAAAGCATAGTTCCAATGCACATTCCCCGGAACCCAGGGTGCAGACAGAATCAATGCACAGTTGTTTCAGGTAAAAGTCTCCAGAGCCAGCACTTCCCGGTCCTTCATCTATTTCAGGTTGCGCCTGTTTTTCCAGTCGGCTGTCCCGCTTAACCCGCGCCCCACACTTACAAAAACTCCAAGCGCCACCTGCTCCCGAATGCCCCGACTCCGGACACCCCCGCGCCGGTCGGCGCACTTACGTGTCGGCACACACACACACGCACACACGTGTCCACTCACACCCTCGCCCCGGATCCGCCCAGGAGGCGGACTAGACGCGGCGAGCCCGGCCCGGCCGCGGCAGGTGGGTGGTGCCCGGTGCCGGGGCCCCGCCGGCGCTGTCACCGCGGACGCCGAGCCCCGCGTCCTCAGCGCAAACTCCTCGCGGCCGCCGGGGTTCCCCAGGACGCCCAGGGCGCGCCGGCTCCTGTTTCGCGGAGAAGCGTCCGCGCCCCGCACCGCGAGGGTGTCACCGGAGCCCCGGAATTTAAATAGGGACAGGCAAGGAGGAAGGGGAGGATCTTCTTTTTGACTTTCTGCGTCGCAATTCCTCACGGTCTGCAGGCAGCCAAGTCGGGGTGGGGGGCGCTCCCATTTCTAAGGCAGCTTCTGGCCTTTCCCGGCGCCGCGTCTCTTTGAGCCGGAGAGCGAGTCGGGGCACCGCCGGGGATGCGCCCGCGAGCCGAGAAGCGCTCTACGCGCCCGGCCGACGCCGGCGCCCGCCGCCCCGACCTCCCCGCGCTCCGGGCTCCGGGTCGTCGCGGGAAGCGCCCTGCAGCCGCGATCCCCCGCTCCGGGAGCCGCGCGCAGACAGCCGTGCCAAGTGGAACGCGGCGGCCGCGTGGCTGCAGCTCCGCGGGGCCCTCCTCCCTGGAACCCCGGCCCCCGCCCCACGCACCTTGACCGCTGCCGAACCGCCGCTGGGGATTCCGACTGTGACAGCCCCGACTGCCTGGCTCAGGGTTTCTCCGTTTTCGGCGTCACAATAATAAGGAAGTTTCCCCGCAAGCCTGAGGGCGGCGGAATGCGCTGGGTGAATGACTCCCCAACCGGCCAATGGGCGCCTTTTTGGACCTAGCCCGCTCCAATGGTGGCCGTCGCGGAGCCGGAGGCGGGGCTACGAGGTCCACTGGCGGGAGGCGGAGAGAGGCCCAGGCCCGGGAGGTAGGCTGGGGTGGCCGGAGGTGACAGGTCCCGCGGGCCGGGCGAGGGCGATTGCGGCGCGGGCGTGTCGGCCGAGATCGGACTGCGAGACTCTGAGCGTTTGCGCAGGGATAAGATTGCTTTTCACTGGTTTAAAGCGAGCGGCACTGATCAGCCGTTGGTTTTTCAGGTTCTGAGCCCTCTTATTTGTTATGCGGAGGTGATCAGAAGCCTTGGGCACGGGGATAGGGAAGGCTAGAGAGTGACAACTAAGGGTGAGTTATTGAGTGTTTTGTTCCACCGTGGAGGAGTCTTCTGATTCACTCCCTTACAGAGGACAGGAGTAAGCGCGCAGCTGGAACGTGGGGATGCTGGGTGGGAGAGGCAGGAAGAAGGTCTGTGCAAGGGCGGGCACTGCCAGGGCCCTCCCAAAGAATTGGGGGTCGAAGAGGACAGCGGTGAAGCAGAAGCCAAGAGGGCTTGGGGAAGCCTGGAAGGAAGTGGCTAGGAGAGCACTAAGAAAAAAAAAAGTTACCGAGAGGAACATTTAAATCTTACCTGCAAGACATCCTGTGACGTAAAACCCAGAAATGGGGTAAAGAAGTTTGTCCTCCCCTACTTTACTGACACTGAGTCTTAAAACTTCCTCCTTCTCAAGGTTACAGTGCTTCAGATTTCTCCTGGTCCTTGTGACCCACAAATAATCAGAAGAAAATATTCTCACAAAAGTGAACCTTATCCATCATCACTAAATTTGAAAGACAAAGCAGAATATGGAGGCAATATTACTTTAACCCAGAAGAATGACTGTCCGAGTGGAAGAATTACTGTAACCTGCCATTTGACCAGGAAAATCCTATGAGAACAGATTCTTCAAAGAAGTTCAAATCACATCAGGTCTGCAATTATGGACCTGGAAATGACCAAACAGGAAAAAAGTTTTCAACATTGGAAGATGGAGTGATATTGCCTGGCATATAAACTTTGGATGACATAAAGCAAATTGTCAACTGCTCCTGGAACAAGAAAGTAAAACCTATTTAGTAGGTAACTAGATCATCGAATAAAATTCCAAGCTTTGAAATTTGAATCACACTGGACGCCTTAAGAAACACTGGAAACAAGATTAACACAACTCCCTTTATGTGCCAGTTGTGTGGCAGTTTCACAAAAGTCTAGTTATCTCATAAAAACAAAATCCAATTTAGAGCAAGTATCTCCGAAAGGAACTGAGGCAATCATCAAAGAGGAATCATGGTGTTTGAAAAGGAGAAAGATTCTGTTTTCTGTGTCAAATAGGAAGTTTGTGATCAATCAGTGTTTGAGTCAATAAAACCAGTCCATGGCTAGAATGTTCTTCATGTGAAATTTCATCTTGTGGCACAGGTTATCAAAGACTTAAATCCAGACGTGGGATAGAAGTAATTTCTCAATTACAAACTCAGGTAATATAAGCTTCCTTACCAAATAAACAGCCAGAATTCTAGGAACTTATATGCAGAACACCTCATGAAAATACCCACTGTGCTCATTTTTATTGTGTTAATTTAGCAAGTGTAAAATTTCCTCAGCAAAGATTTCCCTCTTTTACCAAAATAGCTGTAAATAACCCCAACACCAACAGTAGTTAGAACACCTTTAAACTATTGTGAAGAGGCCAAAGTTCATTTTTTCCTACTTCTATAGCTCTGTCTTCTATTCATCTCCTTCTGAATTCTCATGTTTCTTAAAAAAATACTGCATATTGAACACCTATATAATGCCAGGCACTGTGATACACTAATGAGCAAAATAGTACATTTCCTGTTACCTTCAAGGTGAAGGCAAATATTAATAACCATATAAGCATACAAAGGAATGTATAGTTGCTAACCATGATATTTTCTGAAAGAAAAACACTCATGTTAAAAATAAATGATTTAACCCCCAAAAGGACTATAAACAGTTGAACTCTAGTTAGTGCTAAAGTATTTGGAAAGAAGTGTACTGATGTCTGAAACTTATTTTGAAATGTGTCTTTTAAGAGCTGAATTGAGGAATGGCAGGATAAATAGATTTATGATAAGTCCCAGTTTGAAAATGTTAATTATAAACTACATGGTGGGTAGATGAGTGTTTACATTATATCCACCTTTTCTGCATCTTTGAAAAGTTTACCTTTAAAAAGTTGGAAAATAAAAATAAACCAGTAGATAGTAAATAAAAGGCATTATAAATTCTGTTCATAATCTGTGCCTGGTGGAGGACTTATGTGCTCCAGCTTCTGCCCTGGACAGGAGTGGTAGCCCATGGCATGATTCCCAGGCTGCAGTACTTCTACCTAAATATATGCCAGTGTGTTCCATTCCTCACAGCTCATGGCTTAAAAATGCATGGGACTATTTGGAATTGAAAGAAAGTTTCAGGATAGTAAGAATATTGGTTAATGATGGTTGTTTTTTGTGTTTTACATACTTATTCTGCAGACAAATTTTCATCTGGTAAACCGAGAAAGAGATATTCAGACATATGAGCTCAAACCTGTGGGGAAAAAAACCAGGTTTGCCACAACATTCTGTCTTTCAGGTATAATTTTGCAGAAAGTGTTTTTTAACCTCTAGGAGGGAAAAATACTGATCAGGTAATGTGCACAGTGTAAAGTTACATAATGACAAAAGTATTCTGCTCCGTGGAAAAATACTCACGTTGTCAGACATAGATACTCAAGGGAAGAAATTGTTGCAAAACATTTTTCAGTGGTTTTGGTTATTTAATAGTATTTCCAAGAAACCTTTGTATGCCTGAGCTAAATATCTAAGTTTATTGAAAATTGTCCTATAACATAGAATGAATAATTAATGTGTAAGATAACATGGAAGAAAGATATATCAATATTACCATCAATCAAATAACCATTTGATTATGTAGATTATAATAAAAAATGTAGTGTTAATAGACAAGTAGCATCATTCCTGACTACAAAGAGCTTGGAGTCATTATTACTGTTCTTTTGTTCTTTTTAAAATTATTCCTACTTTAAGTTTGATTTTTTTTTTTATTAAGCCAACCACTTTATCTTACCTATAAAAAACTCACTAGTATCATGTCAGTTAAAGGTAATTAATGTTAGTAAGATTGGATGGTTGGTTATTTCCTATGAAAGCCTTTAGGACGAGTACTGGTTTGTCCCTACAGGCTGCATGCAATAAAACCTTTAGGAAGTGACATCTTTCATGAAGTTTTCTCTTTTCACAAAGTCCCAAAACTTGTTCTCATAGAAATGACATCCAACCTATCACTATGACTGCACTGAAAAAAATATTTAGGAAAATGCATTTAAGACTGTGTTTGCCGTTGTATTGTGTACACAAATTCAGTTGCCCCAATCAAGCAGCTGTTTTACCCTTCTAGATGCAAGAAATACCCAAATTCTTCAAAAGTTTCTTTGTATCAAATTTAAAAAAATTATGAAAATGAACATTTCCCCCCTTTGAAGATTTGGTTAAATCTGGGTGAAATGAAATTTAAGTATATCCTAGAA
Source organism: Galemys pyrenaicus (assembly GCA_019455555.1). Classification (NCBI taxonomy): domain Eukaryota; kingdom Metazoa; phylum Chordata; class Mammalia; order Eulipotyphla; family Talpidae; genus Galemys; species Galemys pyrenaicus. The sequence goes on from JAGFMF010011827.1 coordinate 6,007,494, forward strand.
AAACTAAAGTGTGCTATGGAATTTCAAATAGTCATGGATTTAACAATATTTTACAGCTTCCTAGGTTGACCATAAAATCTAAAATCACAAGTAAATATGCGTTACAAATGGTTTGTTGTTCCAACATTACGTGCTACATTTGGGGACATTACATATGTTAAATGTGCAGCTCCTTGTGGGATAATGTTGCATAGCCCTTACTGCAGTCAATGTGATGCGTTAATGCAACACTTTCCTTACTCCTAGCAGAAGCATCTGCAATGTGTTGTCTCAGTAGAGTTGTCCCTCTAATTTTTACTGAATAAGCCTATACCTTTAGCATACCCCAGAAATGTGTGGGTTTAATCTGTGCAATTATGATCTAACATAACATAATTTACTGATCGTAAGCCTATAAAAGAATATTTTCTGGGTTTTAAGACTTCACAAACTATTTTTTATGTAAAGGGAACTGGTAACTGGTATCTAAGGTTTTTTTTGGCCTCTGACATTTCTTATAATAAGTAGATGAAAGTCCAGTATAATCAGTCATTATATTTCTTTAAGTTGTTAAGCAACAAGTTGCTCTTAGAGATACTGTAGATAATGTAACTGATTCTGTCTTCACTATCTATTTACTGGCTCTTGAAAATACAGAGTAAAATGTACATCCCATCTGCACAGAACTTTATGCATGCATTTTGAGAAGTAACCTCAATTCAAGATTCATTTTAATTTTCCTTTATCATTTCCAATTGTACTAATTTTCGTACTTTAAGAGTCTAAAACTTATTGTTTTCTTCACAAATATAATAAATATTCACTATATAAAATGTGTAAAATGCTTCTTAGGAAAAAGAAGAAAATAAAAACAATGTGTCCTTTTACCACCCATATTTAGTTCTTAAAATTTTGCATTCCTCCCATGCATGTGTATGCACTTGTAAAAGTGACTCATTTTACTGTTGTCCATTTTGGATTCAATTTCATTGTCGAGGAAATGAGGAAGTAGCATCCCACTAATTTGACTCTCACTGCCCATGAGAGCTTAAGAAGTGTTACCTGTGCAGTCGGGAGCTTTCCGAATCATGCCTATGTCAACCTCCTGTGAGAGAGGTAGGGGAATTGTCATTTTGGAAAGAGGCCAGTCCGCAATATTCAGAGCAGACATCCCACAAACTCTATGTGCGCCACGTGTGATGTTCCAGAGGCAGCAATAGATCTGTGGGTGTGACCTAGGGACTTCAGGGGACATGCAGAAAAGGGGCCACCACCTGTTATTTGCTACCACCAACACTTGGCCCCAACCTAAGTCTCTTAAATTACCAGTCAGGACTTGACTCCCTGGACTTTCCCTCTATTGTCCTAAGTAGCATCACCTAACCTAGATTCCATATCATCCCCACTACTTCATTCTTATAATTCTCCAAACATCTACTTTTAGATCAAATCATTTCTCCACTTGAAAACCTTCAACTTTCTGAAGAACTCAAAATCCATAACCCAATGACAAAAGTAATGTTCCAACTTTATCTGCCACAACTTATGCCCAAAAATTCTTCCCTGCAGTTATCTTATGAAGTCAGGGTTCCCCATACAGCGGTGCAGGTTTCGCACTGCGCATCTTGAGTTGCAGTTCACAACTGGCAGACTGTATGAGGCATGTGCTAACACTCCCTTCCCACCACTGCCCTTCCCACCAGCAAGCTTTATGCTTTCTTGTTTCCTGCTTTAACTGCTATTGAATTTTTAAAATTGCTTTGTGGTTTCAAAAATAAAAATATATAACAGCAAATGTCCCAATGTTTTATTACCAAATATTAAACAAAAATTATCATTTTTACTTTCACATTTAACAAGATGAATAAAATATAGAGGCGAAGTCCATATCTTACTCAAAAAATAAATCAATGTGACTCATTTTATAAATATAATCCATTCTCAGCTTTCTGAATTTAACATGACATTAATATTGTCAATAGAATTAAATACTATTCTACAGCATCACTTTAAAAAGGGCACATAACCACAAAATGGGTATCTATAATTAAAGAAATTCCCCCTTGTTTGCACATTTAAATGTTTTTAGTTCTTTGCTTTATAAATAATAGTGCAATATAACTACACATGGTGAACATAGTTAAGTATTTTTTCTCTTTCCTTATTTCCTTAAGATAAGTTCATAAAAACAGAATTGCTAGGCAGAATATAGATTCTCAAAACTTTTTAGTGTTTTGCCAAAGTTCGTTAACAAAAAATGGCACCAGCTAAATACACCCTTTGCCAAAAATGGTGTTGTTTTGTTTTGTTTTTCATTTTATCTTTTTTATCATACTAATTTTTTAAGCTACCTTATAAGGCTCAACTAGAACATGTAACTATAAACAAAAATAAAACAAATCATCTAATAAAATAGAAAGTAACATGGCAGACATCTAAAAATTAGCTTAGGCAAACTGTTTCTAACTATTCATAACAAAAAATTACTTAAATGCATGAAACAGTATGACTGTCAGTCCTTTCTGAAATTTTGTTTGATGTCATGTGATTCTCCTAGTCCTCCCACACACCTGCCAAAAATAAAAGGTTCCAGAAAGGAAGATCTGTACAAACTCAAACTGTTGTTAATCATTTTCATCTTCAGTACACATGCACAAACCAATAACAATGAGTTAATGGTTCACCAAGTTCTATAATAAAATAAAAAGCTGACAAAATGTAAGAATTTGTGTCACCCAGAAAGCACTAGCATTATAGCCAGAGAAGGCATGTTATTGTCCATTTCTCCAAAAGAAAACTTAGTGTCATAATTTACAACACCCATTGTGGTTTTTTTTTTAAGAGTTATTTTTTTATGCATACTAGAGCTGGGGTACAGGCCAGAGGTGCGGGAGGTGAGAGGAGTCACCAGAGACAGAGTGGGGAGCAGAACATGCAGATGGACTGAAATACACTGCTGAGGGGAGCAGCGGGCAAGACAGGAGAGGTATGCTGTGCGATGTGAGTCCCTTTCTCAGCCGGAGGCAGGGATCAAACTTGTGCTTCGCGGTTTGCTTCATAGTGCATTGCTTAACCCACTGCGCCACCAGGGAGGCCTGGTCCATTTGTTTTCTATCAATCATCTTAGTATACGTACGTACTAATGTCTCCCATGCATCATAGAAGAAAATGACCAAAATTACTAGTTATCAAGTAGGTACAAACTTTGCGTTCTTTTATACCTTTTAGAGGTAGATTTTTACTATTCCAACCAAGTTCTTGTTCAATTCCTTTTGGATTAGCTGGATAAAATTTTAAGATAGGTACATAGTTGTCAACCTAGAGGTGTTAATAAACCTGCCCAGTTCCTGTAATGAAACACATACTCTGGGTTTTATTAGTATCATACTTTGCTTAATTTCATGATGTTTCTAGAAGCAAATTACTTGGCTAGCATGGAGGATTATATAGTTTTCAAAAAACTATTCATGTCTATCTGAAACTATGTAATGTTAACCTGTTTGAAATAGGGTCTTTAGAAGTGTAGTTAGTTTTATTGGATTAAGAGGGACCTAAATCCAATACTTGGTGTGCTTAAGAGAAGGCCATGTGAACACACAGAGACACACAAGGAAAACTCCATGTGAAGATGGTGGTAGACATTGGAGTATTAAGTCTGCAAGCTAAGGAACACCAGACACTAGCGCAGAGACAGAGAATACATTCTCCCTCAGGGCCTCTAGAAGGAACTCCCTATCATCACTTAACTTTGGACTTCAACCTTCAGAGTTGTCATAAGTCATCCAGTTTGTGGTAAATAGGTGAGTATGCTACTACAAAAATCATCTGTTAGAGGTTTTTATTGTAGTCTTATCTTTGGCATCTGTCACAGGCTGATTGCTAGGGCACAATGACAAGTAATCTGGCATCTGTCCAGAGTTCCTGTCATCTGAGCGTTCCATATATGTTTTTCCCAAAGTGTCAACTCACTCAAAAAGAATGACATCTCCAAACCAGCAAAGTCTATTCTTAGTCAAGGTATATGGGGTGTGGTACACCCTAGCTAGATCTTTCCAACAAGTATTGACATCCCTGTGCAAGCAAATGTGAGCTAGATAGATCTTTCTTACAAAGTGCTTCTCTTCACATATTATTTTGTTACAGTGTCAGTCAAATCATAATTCATATCGGTTTCATTCATAAAGCATAAAAATTATATAAGGTTGAATTTATACAAAATTTAAATCTGATGAACGTCTAGTCTCTTCAAAGACAAATCATTATGTTTTCCTTGATATCACAACCAAGCAGTACTCTTTCTGATTTGACTATAGTAATAGACAATATTCAAAATTATTTCACTTTTTTATTGAGCAATACTTTGGGGTTTTTTTTATTTTTATTTTTTAGTCATCTCCTGTTTTTGCAGAGTGATTTTTTTTTCTCTTTTTTTAATATAAATTTTTTAATTTACATATATTTGACATTAATTGTAATCCCCATGTATTCCCCATCACCATCTCACCAGTGCACCATCACCTCAAACCCCGTGCTCCCATTTTCCCTCAACCCTTCCCCTCTTTCCTCCCCACCAAGTGTCTCCAGTTTGTCTTTGTCTTTTCATTTTTGGTTTTTGTTTCTTTCTTGTTGTTATTATTATTATTGTTGTTCTTATTCCTTTC
>JAGFMF010011827.1:6012183-6062781 GCA_019455555.1 Galemys pyrenaicus
GGCATTTAGGCTGTTTCCAGGTCTTACCTATTGTAAAGAGTGCTGCTATAAACATAGGGGTGCAGGTATTCTTTTGAATCAGAGTTTTTGTGTCTTTTGTGTCTTTTGTGTCTTTTGAGCAATACTTTGAATATTAAAGTGAATCTTCATGTCTATGGAAAGAACCCAGGAAACTCAATCATACTCAAAGGAAACAGTGTCAAGTACAAACCTAGTCTATTCCTTTACATTATTAGAAGAAAATCTTGACATTCATTTTTAATTCTAAAAAGTAAACACTGGGCATCCCTGGTGGTGCAAGGAGTTAAGCACCATATGAGGCTCACAGCATAGTATGCACTGTGCATCCGCAGCCACTGCAGCACAAGTTCAATCCCCAACCAGGAAGGTGACCCACATGGCACAGCAGACCTCTCCTGCCTCACCCGCTGCTCCCTTCAGCGGTGTACTTCATTCAGTCTTCTGTTCTGTTCCCACTTTGTCTCTGGTGACTTCTCTCAGCCCTCATATGTCTGACCTATATGCATTAATACATAAATCTTTTTTAAAAAATAAATTATAGATAAAAATAAGTATATTGAAAAACAAAATGTGAACTGTTCATTTTGATCTATACAGAGATGGAAAAGCGGTACCTATTAAAATTGCTTAGGGTAGAGATTCTAACCCCAGGTCAGCTTCCAAAGCTTTCTTTGGACTTGACGATGTTAAATTTAAGCTATATTGACAAGGATATCTTCAGTGTATAGTACATCAGATTTAACGACAGAAACGTTTTACTTAAGACCAACTAAGCAACTCTTGATGATTTATTTCACTGGGGTAAAAAGTTGCTATTTTGGAATTACCCCAGCTTTCTATGCCTCATCTATTCTTTGAAAAGAGATTGCCAAAGATGATTATTTGTTGAGTCGTTTTAATACCTACTTTGTGGAGCTATTGGTACTTGTCATTTTTAGAAAAATCCTTTAAGAAACCCAGATGAGATATTCTGTAAGACACTAAAACAGAATCTTTTAAAGATCACATTGTCAGCAAATAAAATAACTCTCAACCGAACAAACTTTACAACCTCTTTGCAAGCTGTTTTAAAAACACAAGAAGTCCCAAAAAGGGTCTCGTAAGGGAAAAGAGAAGCAGAAGTTGGCACTACCAAGCTGCATTAGAAGAATGTTGAAGCTTCTTTCCCTGCCCTCTGACGTCCCATGCATTTAGAGCATAATTCTTAACTTTCCTTTTTGATTATCTATCCTTTTGAGAATTACACGTTGTCTCCACAAAAATGAGGATCTACTCCCACAATTAGGGATACCATTCTAAGAATATTCCTGAAATTAATTTTATATTGCAATATAAAATTAAGCTGGCCCTATGTACTCTTCTTCCTCTTCATTATGAAACTGCTTATTAGTTCAAAAAATCTAATGTTTATTCATACAAAAATGCAATAAGGTAGAGTATTTGAACATTTTCTCCTAGAAGGGAAATTGAAGTAACTTCATTACTAATTGATATAACTGATCCAAATAATAAGCATTATTGTGCAATGTGAGAGCAACATTTTGCCTCCAAAGGCCTCCTTCCTGAAACCCATGATGCCCTCTCTAGATCCCGTGCAAAATACACAAAATTGAATTCATCTTTCCCCCAGGAAATTAACTCTCCTTCCATTGCCTGTATAATCTAGTTTCAGATTCTTGTGTTACCTTGGTTCTTTCTTGATTCTTCTCCATTCAGCCAGTCATCAAATACTACCATTTTTTTTTCTTTTTATATCCATCTCTTCCTCTATATATTAATTTCCTATTGTCCCTGTAACACAACCTTACCACAAACTTGTGGCTTAAAACAACACGTGTTTATTCTCCTCTACATATGGAAGGAAAAAATTACCAAATGAGCCCAATAGAACTAAAATCTAAGTATTGAGAAGTCTGGTTCAATATGGAACCTCCAGAGAATCTGCTCTTTGACTCTTCCAGCTTCTAGAAACTGCTAACATTTCTTGCAGTCTCACATTACTCCAATCAGTCTCTACTTCCTTAGTCAAATCACCTCTCACTTTAACCCTCTTACCCCCTTCTTATGAAGCTCCTATAATAACATCGGGCACAAATGGATAATCCAGGATAATCTCCCCATCTCGAGACCCTTAATCACAACTGCAAAGCTCCTTTATATATAAGAGAACAAACATACTCACAGATTCCAGGCAGTAGGGAATATTTGTGGGATGTTTATTCAGCTGACCACACTCTACATCACCTCTTCCTTAACCCTAGTTTTGTTCCTTATCTATACACCTGAACTACTTCAACTTTTCTGTAACAGGCCTCCCAATTCCCTTGGTTATTCTAGTTATGACAAATATTCATGAGACCATAACTCTTCACCCTGTTGCCCACACCGTTTCAAAACCCCGAGGCTAACTTATTTTGTCTCAACATTGTTCACTTCTGCCAAACTGACTACCACACTGTCCTCCATCCACATAAGCCACATAAACCAAGTATATTTCTGTATTTGTTCAAGTCTCCTCTCACCTCCAAAATTGTCCTATCTGACATAAATCCCACGTCATCCATGAAGTGATCTCAATTCACAATGGTTTCTACTTTCTTAAACTTTCTAAGACATTTTTTGAGATGATGCCTCTATCATTTAGCATGTACTATTGATTATGGATTCTATTTCCAATACTTTCCTACTATATGACCTTAGAGAAGTCATTTTTATCCTTCCCATGCCTCTGTTACCTTGTCTGTAAAACTTCTAATATTCATACCCTAATCATACAATTGTCAAGAGGGTATGAGGAAATGTTCAGTGCCTAGTGTTCTCTATAGTGTTACCTCCCTCTTCATCCTTCTTATTTATCTTCTGTGGTATATGCCCTACCTCCTTTTCTATATTAAAATTTTTTAAACATTTTAAATTTTTTAAATGTGCTATTTCTTACATTTGTAAACCTAGTAAATGTATCTCATCATCATTGTTAAGGATGATAATTATGGTAATATAAAGGGGTATTCTAATATTGTTTTAATTTTTTTAAGATTTATTTATTTATGCACACAAGAACTGGGGTACAGGCCAGAGGTGTGGGGGTGAGAAGAGTCACCAGAGACAGAGTGGTGAACAGAACAGACAGATTGAATGGAGTACACTGCTGAGGGGAGCAGCGGACGAGGCAGAAGATGTCTGCTGTGCCATGTGTGTCACCTCCCTGGCCAGAGATAGAACCTGTGCTACAATGGCTGTGGATGCTTCATAGTGTGGTGCTTAACCCCTTGCACCACCTGGCACGCCCTCTAATATTGTTTTTAGAATACCAATCCTTTAATCTTTTCCTTGACACTTTGTCTTCTATTAACCTATTTACATCTATATTAAACTGTTTGCACTTCCATTAACCTGTTTACACTCATATTTAACTATTTACAGAGGACTTATGCTCGTTTCACTATAGAAACACCTAAAGACAATAGTTGGCAAATAACTGACCTTTGTCAAATATTGGCAGGAATATGAATCTTCTAGTATTCAGGGATTTACCTGTCACACTGTCTTCTTTATAACTAATTTCTCGTGCAAAAAGTCTGAAAAGGTAGCACTTAATGATCTGTAAAGTCATCAAACTCAAATTTCACAAGCTATAATCCTTTTAATAGGGTAAGAAATAAATTTGATCAAGAATAACACTTTCTTTCAAATTATTTCCTCCAACATTACTCTCATGTTACTATCACCATTTTATGGTTTCAGTTTATAATGCAGATCTGTTTATGGAGACAGAAAAAAATAAGGCTTTTCTGCTAACTGCTATATAAAATTAAATCAATAACTGTTATTTGAATAACTATTACTTTAAACTGCCTTTGGTATTACAATTCTATTTTACATAGACATAAGTGTAAAGTGTGTTTTGTTCTAAAGGAAGATTTTTTTAAATCTATATAAATGTGTAGTACCTTTGTTTTTCATTTGGTTAAAGGTATATACATGTATATGTATATGTGTCTATATATATAAATGTGTATATATTTAATGAAAGTATTTTTAAAAATAAATGTATGATTAAGGTTGAAAATGGGAAGATATAAAGAAGATGGTTTTTGACCAGAAGTATTTGAATCCTAGTCTTGGTGGAACCCTTAAGGTTCACAAAGGATATATATTCATAGAGGAAATAGCATATAAAAATAAACACTTGCTAAAAAAGCAAAACACTTGTTATTAAACAAGGTTTTAATGCCAGACTTAAATGTAGAAATTAAGAGAACTTATCTGGAACTTAATGAAAAAATACTTTTATCTAAGGTTCATTAGCCAAGTTCAAAACAGGAGCCTACTTGCTTTATTTCTGCCCCATTACTTAAATCTGAGTCTTAGATCTTGTTATTCTAATGCCCACTAAAGTCTTATTTATGCCTCTTCCCACTCTGAAAAAGCATGACCTAAATCGTGTCCTTTAATTTTATCAATCCATATCAGTTCCTCTGAAGCAGTACAAAATAACTACAAAACAGTGCAAAAGAGTACTGAAAACAACGCCAAAAAGTACTAACAGACAGTGCCAGCATTAGAGACAGGTCACTATCAGTGGGTTCTCACCCACACACACAATTGTAAGACCACTCAAGATGAGGGTCCAACAAAAACTGGCTTTATATAACAAATGAGAGATTGGGAAAAGGAGTTTTTGAGACCACAAATGGCCAACTAGCTCACCCCAGACTGTGTCTGCAGTGTCCAGAAGTCCTAAACAAAGCCACTGATTCAACAGTGAATTAGAAAGACCAGTCAAGTGGTTATTGAGGCTATTATAATAGTGCAGGCTAGAAGTGGTAGTGCTTGGGTCCAGATAATGGCAGAAAAGATGAAGAGAAGTAGATGGAGTCAAGATCAAAATAGAGGAAGCAGAAGAAAGGGGAAGTGGGAGAACAGGTTTTAGAAGAGGGAAAACTAAAGAAAGGTCCTAAGTTTCTGACTTCATCTCTGATTAGATGGTGATGCACTTAGCTAAGCTTTCAAAAAAAAAAAAAAAAGATTGAGAGAGGAACAAATTTTATTTTTTAAAAAGATTGATTTATGCATACAAGAACTGGGTACAGGCCAGAGGTGTGGGAGGTGAGAAGATCCACCAGAGACAGAGTGGGGAGCAGAACAGGCAGATCTACTAAAATACAATGCCGAGGGGAGCAGTGGGCAAGGCAGGAGAGGTCTGCTGCGCCATGTGGGTCGCCTCCCCAGCCAGCGGCAGGGATCCAACTGTGCTACAGTTGGCTTCATAGTGCGTTGCTTAACCCATTATGCCACCAGGGAGGCCCCAGAAACAAGTTTTAGAATGTAAATCAAAAGTGTCCTCTAAAAGGAAAAGATCCCACTACAAATGATGTCAAATACAATTAAATCTAATAAAAAAATAAATATAAGTAAAAGATCCCTATGGAAGGGTCTGTGCTTACCAGTATATGCCAAATAGCCAGCATACTGCCTACATAATAGACAGTGTCTGTTGAATTAATGACTATATTTGAATGGGGTTTGATGATAATCCTGTAATATCCTGATAATTCCACCTCTTATGAAAGGGGATTTAGTAAATTTAAATGAAATGTTAGGCAGATATGTGCTATAGCAAAAACAAAATCATATCAAATTTAGGCATGAGTTTCAATGATAAATTAACATCTTCTACATATACTTATTTAAAGCTAGGGACTTTTTTTTTTTCCTTTTTCAAACTGCCTGATGTAAAGAATATCAGATTTTTGGTACGTCTTTAAATTGGTACTTTAGGAAGGAAAAACTCTTAAGAATTTCATAGATAAAGACTCTTTAATATTGTTTAACACTTAAACTGTATTATTTCAGAGAATTGACTGTAAAAGGCGCTGCAACCTTGTGCTGTTGACTTTTAGTAGAAAACAGAGAAGCAAACATGAGAGCAAATGACATCATCTTTGTGTCAGCTGTTCATGCTTGTCAGTTTTGACAGGCTAAAAAGGAGCCCACAGATGACATTGAGACCAAATCAGCATTCAGCTTTTAAACTTTGAGGGCAACATGGTTTTTAGCATAATCGCATTGATATGCTATTTGCAAGTCCCAACACTACTAGAATATGAATTATTCATTGGGTAGAAAGCAGAAATCCTAGATAGAAATATACTAATGTGTATCTTTATTGGTGTTCCATCAAAAGCTATCTTTTCAATGGGTAATTTCTACCTAGTGTCTTTAGTACTCCAAAAATATCATTTCAAAAATTGGGACTGACTGTCATTGAAAATCAAATCTGATCAGACAGACTTAAAACCCAGGTAAATTTATCCAGAATCAAAGTCTCATTTCTTGTCTAAGTAAAATTTAAAACAAAACTAACATGCAAAAGTTTCTCCAGGATAATCAGGCAAAACATTTTAAAAATATCCTTATAGTAGTAAAAATTATTAATTCCTGGACCTCCCTGATGGCACAGGGGTTAAAGTCTCAGAACTATCAAGCTGTTGCCAGCTACTGGGATAAGAGTTTGATCCCTGGCCAGGGAGATGACCCACATGGCACAGCAGACCTCTTCTGTCTTGCCTGCAGTTCCCCTCAGCAATTTATTTCAAGAGATCTGTCTCCCACTCTGTGTGTCGTGATTGCTCTCACCCCCTGCACCTCTGGCCTATTCCCAAGTTCTAGTATGCATGAATAAACAAAAATAAATCTTAAAAAAATGTTAATTCCTTATGATCCAGCAATTTCATTTCTGGGTACACACAAAATAATTGGAAGCAATGTATATCCATGTTCAAAGCAGCATTATTTGCAATAGCCAAAAGGAGAAAGTGTCCATCAACAGATAAAAGAGTTAAAAAGTGTTACATAAATAAAATGTATTATTATTGAGCTTTAAAAATGAAGGCAATTCTGACACATGCGGCAACATGGATCAACTTTGAACATGTCAGTCAAGTAAAACAAAAAAAGTATTGTCTGATTCAAATTAAATGAGATACTCAAAATGGTCAAGTAAAATGGTGGGTGCCAAGGACCAGGTGGAAGGGGACCTGAGGAGTCAGTGTTAAATGATCACAGAGTTTCAGTCTGAGAAGTTGAAAAAGTTCTGGAGATGGATGGTGTTGATGATTATACAACAATGTGAACATTTTTTTTAAACATTTTTTTTTTTATGCATACAAGAGCAGGGGTACAGGCCAGAGTCGTGGGAGGTGAGAGGATTCATCAGAGAGAGTGGGGAGCAGAAACAGGCAGATCAATCGAAATACAATGCTGAGGGGAGCAGCGGACCAGGCAGGAGAGGTCTGCTATGCCATGTGGATCCCCTTCCTGGCCGGGGATCTAACACGCTGCTGTGCTGGGGATGCTTCACAGTGCAGTGCTCAACCCGCCGTGCCACTAGGGAGGCCCAACAATGTGAACATTTTTAATGTTCTTGAATATACTTTAAAAATGGTTAAAATGGTAAATTTTATTTTATGTGTATTTTGCCACAATGAAAAAATAATAATTAACTTTTAAGTAGTAAGTTATCTGTCATATGACCAACATTATAATAATCTGACAGGATAAGAAACGTAGTGGGGAATCCTAGTCACAACACTATCTTCTGAATGTCTGATCTCCTGGGTTTTCATTAACAGTTAAATCAATTTGAGACAATAGTGTGATGGATGTGTCACCTAAAAGCAAATGTAGTTTTAATGTGCCCTGTAGAATTATCTTAACTAGAATAAAAAGGATGATATACCTCTCTGCTTTTCTGACTATCCCACATCAAGTTCTGTTTGGCTATAGAGAAACAAACTAAAATGGAATGGGAGGACTAATCAATGGGGAGAGAATCTGAGAAATAATTTATGAGAAATAGCTGAAGATAACATAGTCAATTTTTTTAAAATAATTAGATTTATTTAATTATATTTGACATCATTTGTAGTCCCCAGGGAATCCCCACCATCATTTCACCAGTGCACGGTCACCTCAGTCCCCTGAGCTCTTTCTGCCCTCATCCTGGTCTCTACTCCACCCACCACTCACCCCCCCATGATCCCTTTGGTTTGTCTTTGACCTTTTGTTCTTGTTGTGTTTTGTTTGTTTGCTTGTTTGTTTGGGGCTATAATTGTTCATTTCCTTGAGAAATGAGAAGAAATAATTTGTTGCTTTGTGGCTGGAAATAATAGAAGAAAGACCCTGTTCTGGAAGCTACATATTAAGCAGGGGTTGAATCAGTAGAAGGAAGAATTTTCTGACAGTCTCCAGAGCACTTTATCTGTAGAACTTTCCACTTTCTATTTTTAGTTCAACTGGGTTCTAGACATTAGGGCAATATCCACGTAGCACCTGGTAGTGTACATATTAAGCCCTGAAATACTTGTTGAGTGAATTAGAGAGTGAGAATGATTAAACGGACTGTCAGAACTGTCAAAGATGAAAATGAGCTGTCCTGTGAGGGAAGGCATTCAAGCACAAGCTGGGTAACTACTTGAAGGAGACATTATGGAAGAGATTCAAGTTTCATTTCCTGGGCTGGATTGGGTAACTTCTAAAGGTCTTTTAAGCCCTGAAGATTGGGTTTCATGACCTAGGTTTAAGTCCTGGCTTTGCTACTTAGCAGCACAATGGCACTAGGTAAAGTCACTTAGCTTCTTTGCTCAAATTGACTTGTAATATGTATCCTGCTTGCTATGTAAATTCTTTGGAAGACCAAAACAGCATTTAAAAACAAGCAGCAAAAGCCAAACAAGGCTAACCACATTTCTACGCAGATTGGTGAGAAGTCATGTATGAGCTTTGAGAGGACCCTGAGGTTAGGAGGTTGGAAGCCTGGGTGGGCCACGAGGGACCAAATAGAAGAACTGACTATATTATAGGACCTGTCCCTGAGTGATAAGGAGTAGTAACCCCAAACACTGTGTATGGAGAAGAATAACACTTCAGGCTTGCTGAGGGTCAGAGTCCTATCTATGGCGGGTTAGTCCCACAGGGAAACAATGCCTCAAGGGTACACCTCCATATATTCCTGAGATAGGGAGTGGGGAGAGGGGTAGGCAGGAAGAATAGAAAACACCTGCTAAGGCAGGTGTTTATAGATTGGCCAATATCTCGGTCATGTGAATGGAATTCAGGTTATCTGAAGCATATAATAAGAAAATGAGTCAAAAACCAAAGGAATATAAGCAGTGTAGGGGGCAGAAAAAGATGTGCTCAGCTGAGGTATACAAAATTCTAGTTTTAAAGCATTAAAATGAATGCCAGGCCCCAACTGATTGATCCTGTGCCATAGTAGTACTGCCTACCCAGGTCAAAATAGACTCTTAGCCTGCCTGAGATTAAAGCTATAGGAAGAAAGCATCATGGAACATAACAGAATCAGGAGGAAGGCAGGAATAGACGGGGAAATTTCCCTGCAACTTCTAAAGGGCTCTCTCAGCATACATGTGGAGAGTAAGTGATGGTCGGCTTTTGCACCATTGACCTCTGTGGCTATCACCTGCAGCATTGAATGCAGGAGGCACTTGGAGGTGTGGACTTGGGGCACACATGCCTGATGGTGGACACCGGGATAATGGTGTGGGCATGCATAAGTGGGCACACCTGAGCTGAGAGACAGGCTATAAGGGCAGCATCACACAGAAGACCCTGTGCAGCAGAGAGTGACTATAAAGAGGAAGAAACCATGAGAGCACTCCAGAGAGCCCAGAGAGAGTACAGCTCCTGCTGGGGGCTGGGCAGCCTGCCAGCCCCCTAGATCCTGGGCCCTCTGCCTGCCCTCCACCTGGTTGCCTCAGTACAAGTGCTGTAGAAAGGTCATTGAAGTCTGAGGGCTCCAGGGTTTACCTGTCTGCCTGGATCATAGAAAACCTGCCTCCATACTCTGCAGGCCTTCCTTCAGTTACAAAATGTTTGTAGCTTAATGATTAGAAAGTTTCTCTGGGATCAGATTGTCTTGGAGTGAATCATATTTGCTACTTAATAGTGGGACCCTGACATACATGTATGTGCTTTCCAGACCCAGTTCCAGCAAGTGTGTGTGAAGCTTTCCCCCCAACCAACAAGCAATTCTCAGATACCCTTCTGGTGTCAGAGAGCTCAGTTCTGCTCCATTCTGATGGTATCTATCTACCAAGCAATAGCTTCAGATTCCACAGATAAAGACTCAATCTCCCATGACTTCCCTCTACTTCAGGTGCCAGCCACATGCCCAGCCAGTTACCTGTGCTTTTCACAGAATGGCTATAAAAAATAGGTTTCCAGAACCCCCTCCTCAGGTTTGATTAATTTTCTGGAGCAGCCACAGGACTCCAGAACTGTATTTATTCATTAGATCACTGATTTATTACAGAGGATATAATTCATGAACAGTCAGAAGGAAGAAATGCATAGGGCAAAGTTTGGGGGGAAAGGTATGAAATTTCCATGCTCTATCCAGTTGTACCATTCTCCCAGAATCCTCCCAATCAGAAATGTTTTCAAAGCCCCTTCTGTCAGTTTTTTTTTTTGTTTGTTTTTTCTTTTAATGGAAGCTTCTTTACATAGCCATACTTGATTACATCATTTGACCATTTGAACCCCCTCCATCCTCACTCCCCTCCCTAGGTGTCTGGTGGTAGAAATGAAAATTCTAACCCTTTAATCATAGGGTTGGTTCCAAAACAGCAACCAACTCCCCAACCTTAGGGGTTTCCAAATGTTACATTCCTTAACATAACAAAGATATTTTTAATACCCTCAATATTTAGGGAATTCCAAGATTTTGGGGAGCTGTGAGCTAGGGACTGTGGATGAAGACAAACACATGTATGAGACATACACTTTGGTCATTTGACTCACAAAATAATTTTTTTATTAACTACATATTTTTAATTATAAAATCCAGATAACAATAGTACCTAGCTCTCAGGGTGGTCTGGGTTTAAATGAGAATTGTATCTGACACAAAGGAGCTCTCAGTGAATATCAGTAGTTACTGATTTTGCCTAAAACTCAGTGACCCAATTTGATCTACATACCTGTCTTTTTCTCTCACAATCTACTCTTAAATTATGTCATCAATCATATTCTTCCAAAGGTTTTCAACTTGGTGTGATTTTGCCCTAAGGGAGAGTTGGCATTGTCTGAAGACACTACTGGTAGTCACAAGTGGGCAAGGGTGGGGAGAAGGGCCACTGGCATCTAATAAGATCAAAGATGCTGATAAACAAACAACAAATAACTACCTGGCTCCAAAAAGTCTATAGTGTTGAGGTTCAGAAATTCTGACCTAGATTTATTTCTAGCAGCCAAAAGAATTTCATCTACAGGGGCCTCCCTGGTGGCGCAGTGGGTTAAGCAACGCACTATGAAGCAAACCGCAGTCACTGCAGCACGAGTTCGATCCCTGCGGCCGGCCAGGGGGGGACCCACATGGCGCAGCAGACCTCTCCTGTCTCACCCACTGCTCCCCTCAGCAGTGTACTTCAGTTGATCTGCCTGTTCTGCTCCCTGCTCTCTGTGGTGAACCCTCTCACCCCCCCACACCTCTGGCCTGTACCCCAGTGCTTGTATGCATAAATAAATAAATCTTTAAAAAAAAAAAAGAATTTCATCTACAGCAACTATAAAGGAATAAAATGGAATATTGTCTTTTGGTCACTTTCCAAAAGTCCTAATACTCTGAAAAGATGGAAAGCAAGACAGTAACTCCCAGTCTGTACTTTCACAAAGACTCTTCCATCTTGGTCACTTCCTCTTGTAGTGCTCTGGAGTCAGAGGAGTGGTAAGAGTTATATATTTCAGGATGCAGTGGGCCACTTTGTTTCTTCCCTAGATCCTATCCAGTTGCTTTCAGAGTTTCAATTCTAAAAAGGCTATTGATTGATTTGGGGGATTGAGGTGGGTGCTTCAGAAAGTAGTACCAGCATGTTCCAGACATGATAGAGAGGAGAAATGAAGGGTGGGTCATATTTATTTCCAATTAGGAAGGATTGTTCCATTTCTGGCAGCATAATGTAGGTGCTCTACCAATTACTTTAATTTTTCAATTGTGTTTTATTGCTTCTTGCATAATAAGAGTTCTTTTTAGATCCTGGCAATAGATTCAGCAATCCTACCATTTGGGGAGGGGAAGTATGAGGTTTTCATCTTTTCTGAAACACCAAGGTCTTTTCACTAACATTTAGGAAGAAATGCCCAGATTGCAAGCCAGATGTCCTTTAAATTCATTACTTTCTCTTTACTGTGTCTGATGATATATTTTGGAAAGGGCAGATTAAGGCACTAGACTCTCCTTTAAGGCTATCAATAAAGTGTAGTGAGGATTTTCTTTTTCTCAAATTCTCAGCATTTATATAATTAAATTTCATACCATCATGGGGGTAAAAGGAAACTGAACCATTTGGGTCACCATCCTACCATCTTATCCCAGAATTCCAGAAGAAGTTGAATAGTCTCCCAGTCCAGAGTTTGTAGGTCCTCAGTGATATTGCATAGTAGCAGTCTGAATAAATGGTTATAGTGTACAACTTTCTAATTTCAGGTTTAAAATATTCAACTAAAAATGGCATCTAATCAAGACATTAAGTTTCACAAGAACTGGAAGTGAGTGTCTGGATTCTAAACCTGATGAGCTTTATGTTCTATGTGCACATAAAGAATGTTTTTAATGAGTAAGCTAAAATTTCATTTTCTTCTTCAAATGGCTATAGATTTTCTTTTTCTCAGTGAACACTGATCTTGAATACACTCAGATGCTAAAGCCCAGCTGTTTCCCTTTGTGAGCAAGAAGCAATCTAAATTAGTTTTTATAACATATACATATCTTTCATTCTCATGAAGTGCTACACTCAACAAATAACAGTTTAGATGAAATCCAATGAATGTTTTTCCTGTTCTTTTTCTCCCTGTATAGTCTTGCCCCATACTTTTGCATCTGATACTCAAGGGAAAACTATTGCCACAATGTAATTTTACAAATAACATATCCTAATTATCAACTTTATTTTGAATAAAGTTTATGATTAAAATTCCCCCATTTATGTAATTATTGACTTCATGAATAAAAACATTGTAATTATTTTGATTTAAAAATTTGCTAAGTCAAATGTTTTGGTTAGAGGATTGGTTAAGACCACATATATTTCAACTGAACAAGGGTCAAATCCCTAAATTTTTTTACTCCTAGTCCTTAGTGTAGTATAATTGTTATTATCATGAAAAGTACTTGTCAACATCTATTTTTTTGGTAGATTTCTTCTTTGATACTGTCTTATAGTATCTAAACTATATATAAACACAGAATGTGTCTTACTGGAAATTCAAAACACTTTTGTCACATATATTAGGAAGTCAATTGTATTCATTTCCTAGGGTTGTCATAACAAAGTATCACACATTGAGTGGCATAAACAACAGAAATTTACATCCTTGTAATTCTAGAAATTAGAAGTCTGAGATCAAGGTGCTGGCAGGGTTAGTTTCTTTTATTTAACTTGTCAAGAACAATTCCCTATGTCTTCCATCTACAATTATCTATGTCCTGATTTGCACTTCTTCTAAGGACACCAGTCATATTGGATGAGACTCTTATGACCTCATTTTAACATAACTGTCTCTTTAGAGAGCCTGTCTCCAAAATCATATTCTAAGGTACTAGGGGTTAGGACTTAAACATATGCAATTTAGAAGGAAACAATTCAACACATTAATACTGTCAAAAATCCAGAAGCAGCAAAATTAAAACCTTCATATCAACATAGTATTTAATAAGAGTTTATCATGCACACAAGGACAGTTAGAAAACTGGGAGCTTTCAATTTTAAAATTAATATGAACCTCAGGAATGTGACATTACATACTAATAAGAAAGTTGTTTAAGCCTTAAAATGACTGGTTATTACAATGAGGATTTAAAGATAGAACTTCCAGGCAGTAGATTAGTTAAAATAGATAATTTGTAAAAAAAATTCTTACGAAGATGCTGTTTTATTTTATTATTGTCAGAAGCATTTATAAGAAATACATAAGCTTTGTTTATATTCATGAAGTTAATTAGATTTAGTTTTGCCTATATGACTTAAATGGTTTTGTCTGAAGGAAATTTTCTAATCCAACCTGCATTTTATTTTACTGTTTATTTATTTCCCCAACCATCCCTTATATCCTTTCATCCCTTTCTCCCTTGTCCCTCCCTCTTAACCTCAGAGCCCAACAGTCTTTATTAATGTCCACTAGTTTTTATAAGTATTTTAGTTTGTCCAGTCATTCACTTGCTTTGCTACACATAATGCCTTCAAATTCTCTCCATTTTGCTGTAAATTACTGCATTTAGTCTTTCCTTACAAATGAATATTATTCCATAGTGTGAATATAATATATCTTCTTGATCCAGTCTGTTCTCTATTAAGGTAGCTTCTATGTCCCAGCTAATGTAAATATGGCTGCAATAGACATTGTAGGACACATAGTTTTTTTGGCATTATTAATTTTATGTTCTTTGTATATATGCCAAAGAGTGGAACTGCTGAGTCATATGGGGTTTTCATTTTTGTTTTTTTATGATAAATCCAGATCATACTGTCAGTTTCCAAAATGGCCAATCCAGTTTACATTCCCATCAAAAGTATAATAGAATTTCTCTTTCTCAACATCCTCATGAACATATTTTGTTGGGGGACTTAATATGTGACATTAGTGTTTCAGAATTTCCCTTTTCCCCCTACATTGGTTTGAAACCTAATTCTATAAACTGAGAATTTGAGGGGAAAAAATCCTTACTACGTATTTATTGATAGCTATAAAGGAGATTCCAGTGCTTTAATCTGCACTTTCAAAAATAAATCATGAGACAGTAAAGTAATATGTGGGTGTGAGATAGTATCTCATTCTGATTTTAACCTACATGTCTCTTTGGAATCAATGGAGAACATATTTTCATATGTCTATTAGAATCTAGACATCTGGTGAATATCTGCTGCCCATTTATTAATTGCATTGTTTTTCTACTGTTGATGTATGACTTTTTAAATATATTTTGGATATTAACTCCTTGTGGGTTATATATCCTGTGAATATTTTGTCTTTTTAATTTTTGTTTTCTTTCACTGTGTAAACGTTTTTTAACTTGAAGTAATCCCAATTATTATTTTTAAATTTTGTCATAGGGGTAGAATTTCAAAAAATATCGTTATTGTGGATATCATAGAAAATATCACCAATGTTCTCATCTACATATTTTGTTGTTATAGCTCTCATATCTAAATCTATAATCTAGCTGAGATTTATTTTTATGCATGGAACAAGAGATTGATCCAAAATCATTCTTTTATGTGTGGTCTTCCACTTTCCTAGCACTAAAGAATCTTTCCCTACTGTAGCTGCTTTATTATATATTAAGCTTTTATCATAATATATTAAGTATTATATATATGATTATAGTTTTGGGCTTTTTATTCTAATTCATTGATCTTTGTATCCATTTTGTGCCAATAGCATATTGTCTTTACCACTGTTGTTTTATAGCAAAGATTAAAATCAGGTGATGTGAGACCTTTGTTTCTATCACTTTTTTCAGGATCACTATTGATGTTTGAAATCTTTGTTCCATAAAAATTTCAAGAATTTTTCCTTACCTTCTTTGAAAAGTCAATCTTTGCTGGATGCCTAAGCTTCCAGCCCCAGCGACTACACCCTTATTCCTGCCATTTGTTTTGAGGGAGATTTTGTGATTGGTTGGGGTTTTTCTTGTTTTTTAATGTGGACCTGTATTGCTGTGTCACACAGATTCTTATGTCTTATATCATCATTTTTGTTAATATCAACATTGTTTTTATTTTTGCTTTAATTTCCTCTCTTATTTAACAATTATTAAAAAGCATATAGTCTCCATGTATTTCTAGTTTTCCTTCTTCGTTCATTTCTAACAGTTGATTTTTTAACTTCATGACATTATGGTCAGAGAGAGTACTTGCTATTATTTTAATAATTTCAAAATAATTGGTTTTAATGAGAATCAACTTGTGTCCCAACATCTGGTCTATTTTTGAAGATATTCCATGCGTATTTCAAAAAAATGTGTATGTGTTCTCAAAATATGTTAAATCTATTTGTTCTAATTGATCATTGAAAGCTGCTATTATTTATTCTGTCTTGTTGATGTGCTGATAGTTGTAAGTGGAGTTCAAAATTCCAGTAGTTATGTTGTATTATTGTGTTGTTGTCAACATCTCTCTTTAATTCTGCTAGTAATTGTCTTATGTATCTTGGTGGTCTATCATTTAATAATATATATTTATGAATACTACTTTTTCTAGGTGCATTAGGCCCTTTATCATACTATAATATCTGTTTCTTTCTCTTAATACCTTTTTTTTTTAAAGATTTATTTATTTGTGCATACAAGCACTGGGGTACAGGCCAGAGGTGTGTGGGGGGTGAGAGGATTCACCTCAGAGAGCGGGGAGCAGAACAGGTAGATTGAGTGAAATACACTGCTGAGGGGAGCAGTGGGTGAGACAGGAGAGGTCTGCCAGGCCGTGTGGGTCACCTCCCAGGCAGGCAGCAGGGATCAAACTCGTGATGCAGTGGCTGTGCTCTGCTTCAAGTGCATTGCTCAACCCATTGCGCCACCAGGGAGGCCCTGTTTTCAGTATTCTGTCTTTGTCATCGGCTTTCAGCAGTTTAATTATAATATGTATTGGCGTGTTTTGTTTGAAACTCTTTAGGACTCCTGGATCAAACGTTGATTTTTTTTTCATAGATTGAGATGATTCTTTAAATACAATTTCCATAGCTTTCTCTTTTTCTTCTCCTACTGGTATCCCCATGCTATAGATATTATTTCTCTTTCTTTAGGTTATCCCAAAGGTCACTTACACTATTTTCCTCTTAAAATTGTTTTTTGTATGTTCTCCAACATTATGTTTTGGACTCATTATTTCCATTGTTTATTGTGTTTTGTTGCGGCACTCAACTGTATTTTTTAATTTGGTTATTCTATTTTTTAGATATGCTAATGCTAATGTAACAGTTTCACATTTTCTCAGTCTTCATTCTGTTCCTCTCTTATACATAACTTTTTTTTCTTTTTAGTTCAACAAGCATTGTTACAACTGTTACTTTGAAATCCCTTTTAGACATATACTACAGTTCTGGTGGATTGAGATTCTGCTCAGGGTTTTGTTTTGTTTTTTTCCTCCAGCACTTGTGGTATATTCTTCTGTATCCTCATTTTTAGTGTTCATAGGTTGTACTATAGTCTTTCAGACTGCTGCTATTGCATATGTTAACGTGATTGAAGAACTGTACCAATAGAGGTAATATGTAGAAAGGAACTAGGCAATAAGGGACAGAACGACCATTTCCAGTGAGCATCAAGGATTTAGGTTTCCTACTGTGACTTAGGCACCAGAGTTGTCTGGTAGGGATACACAGTGATCTTCTCAAGACAGCTCCTTGATAAAGTAGCTCATACAGTCTCATGTCTCATGTCAGCTTTCACCTCTATGTGCTGTTTGAGCATTACATGCAGTGCTGGGCATCCATTATAGTTGATACATGGTCACAAACTAAGAATTTCTCTTCTTTTCCAGTACAGAGCCTTATTCTGGGGTGTTTGCTCCCACTGTTATCAGTTACCTAAACTCTGGTTAGTAAAAGTGTTCAGCTCTTGTTTCGGTTTGGGAAGTGGTGGCAGGTGTTTGGAATAGCCCAACCTTGGGCTTCAAGTAGTAGCTTCCTTTGTGAGGAGACACATGTGATCTCACCCAGTTGACTCCGCCAGTTCAGGTTCCAGATTTTCTATATTGGGAGCTTCAAGCTTAAGGCTTAAGCCAGCAATCATCACTCTGCAACCCTGCTCCTACAGTTCTAGAATAATGTTGCCTCTTTCCTAAAGCCAGTGCATACTGTGTATCCAAAGTCTCTGTTGCAGCTGTACCGGTCTGAGTCTATAGGGGGTTCTGCACAGCAGTCCTACCTCTGTCTCATGGGTTATATTGCCTCACTATCACTGTCTATATGGTGACTATATGGAGAAGACAAGCCCAGAATCTTTACTCTGCTGCCATCTTGCTGACCTCCCCTCTAGCCACCATTTCATATTTAATTCAACAACACCAATTCACAAGCTTCCCACGTTTTTCATATGGTTTAGGTGGAATAAAACAATAACAGATAACCCATTTTTATACAGAAAAATATATGCAAATTATATTCAAACTGGGGTCAGATTACAGCAACAGCACAAATATAAGTTGTTAGGAGACTCCCAAATACTTGCTAAAGATGGCAAATTTTTCAATCAACAAATCTCACCAGACTATCTCTATCAGGAATAATTGGTGCCCTGAGTACAATGGAAATTAAATACATATATATTAATATGTAAAGACTTGGGTCAGATATGACAGAAAATACCCAGAAGGTGACCCACATGGCACAGCAGACCTCTCCTGCCTCGCCCGCTGCTCTCCTCAGCAGTGTGTTTCAGTCAGTCTGCCTGTTCTGCTCCCCACTCTGTCTCTGGTGGATCCTCTCACCTCCCTGGACTCTAGCCTGTACCCCAGCTCTTATATGCATAAATAAAATAAATCTTTAAAAAAATTTTATTTGAATGTTATATATATTTTATATTATTTTTTTATTTTTGTACAGTGTCTATTCTCATTCTCTGAAATTCCCACCACCGATTCACCTGCGTACCATCACCATAGTCCCTTGTGCTCTTCCCACCTATTTTGTTCCTTCTCCCACCTCCTCTCCTCAGAGACTGGAGACTGAAACCATATCAATTATCTTTTCCTACAACAATGATATAAAAGTAGAAGTCAATGATAGAAGGAAAGTTACAAATTTGTAACATGTAAAATTAAATAATATACTTCTAAACAAATAATGGGTTGAAGAAAAATCAAAAGGGAAATTAAAAAATACATCAACAAACAAAAAAGGAAACAAAAACCTACCAAATTTATAAGAAGGAACAAAGGCAGGTCTAAATGGGAAGTCTAAAGTTATAAGTGCCTACATTATGAAAAGATAGATATCAAATAAGACACACCAAACTTTTAACCTCAAGGAACTAGGAAAAAAGAACAAAGCCCAAAGTTAGTACAAGAAAGGAAATCATAAAGTTCAGAGTAGAAATAACTGAAGTAGATTAGAAAAATAAATGAAACTAAGACTTAGTGTTATTTCTAAGATACAATTGACAAAGAAAGAGTAAAAAGAGAGAGAGAGAGAGAGAGAGAGAGAGAACTATCTCCCTGGTGGCACAAGTTAAGTCTCAGCACTATGAGGCTGTCCACAGCCACTGCAGCACAAGTTCATTCCCCAGCCAGGGAGATGACCCACATGGCATGGCACACCTATCCTGCCCCACCAGCTGCTCCTGTCAGCAGTGTATTTCAGTAGATCCACCTGCTCTGTTCCCCACTCTGTCTCTGGTGAATCCTCTCAACCCCCCCATACCTCAGACTGTACCCTCGTTTTTGTATCTATAAATAAATAAATCTTTTAAAAAAGAGAGAGAGAAGACTTAAAATTATCAATGAAAGAGGAGACATTAAAACTGATACCACAGAAATACAAAGGATCGTAAGAAACTGATCAATTTTATGCTGACAATTAGATAACCTACAACAAGTAGATACATTCCTAGGAAAAAAAACCAACTTTCTGAGTCATGAGGAAAAAAAAAATTAACAGACCAATATTGAGTAAGGAATTTGATTCAGTAATTGAAAGATCTCCAATAAAGAAAAACTCAGAACTTAAAGTTTTCACTTATGACTTCTACCAAATATTTAAAGAAATAATGCCAATCTTTCTTAAATTCTCCCCAAAAACTGAAGAGGAAGGAACACTTCAATCTCATTTTATAAGACCAGTATTACTCTCATAGCAAAACAAGACATAAGCCAATGCAAGGCGGGGGAAAAGTATAGGCCAATATACCTAAAGAACAAAGACACAAAATCTTCAACAGAAGCTAACAAACTGAATTCTAGAGCATATTAAAAGAATCATACACCATGATCAAGTTGGTTTCATCCCTGGATTATAAGGATGATTCAACATTTAGAAATGACCACATTGAAAATTAAGAAAAAAAAAACTAGATGATCATTTCAAAAAATACAGAAAAAGAATTTGACAAAATTGGGCCTCCCTGGTGGCGCAGTGGGTTAAGCAACACACTATGAAGCAAACCGCAGCCACTGCAGCACGAGTTCGATCCCTGCCTCCTGCCAGGGAGGGGACCCACATGGCTCAGCAGACCTCTCCTGCTGTGCCCGCTACCCCCCTCAGCAGTGTACTTCTGTTGATCTGCCTGTTCTGCTCCCTGCTCTCTGTGGTGAATCCTCTCACCGCCCCCCTACACCTCTGGCCTGTACCCCAGTGCTTGTGTGCATAAATAAATAAATCTTTAAAAAAAAAAGAATTTGACAAAATTCAACTTACTTTCATGATAAAAACACTCAATAAATTTAATATAAAAAGATACATTTGAGCATAATAAGGCCATATATGTAGCAAATCCACAGCTAACATCATACTCAATGGTAAAATCAAAACTTTCCTCAAGAATAAGAGGATGTTCAGTCTCTTAATGTATCTGTTCAAGATATGTCTGAAAGCGCTAGCCAAAGCAATTAGACAAAAAAAGGAAACAAGAAATATCCAAGTAGAAAATGTAAAGTAAAAATCTGTGTTTAGATAACATAATCCTTTTTTTTTTGAAAGATTTATTGGGGCCTCTCTGGTGGCATAAGAGGTTAAGTCGCAGTACTATGAAGCATCCACAGCCACTGCAGCATGAGTTTGATCCTTGGCCAGGGAAGGGACCTCACCGACTTCTCCAGCCTTGCCAGCTGCTCCCCTCAGCAGTGTGTTTCAGTCAATCTGCCCCTTCTATTTCCTGCTCTGTCTCTGGTGAATCCTCTCACCCTCCCCCATACACTTCCCCATACCCTCCCCCATAAATAATATATGCATACAAGAATGGGGTACAGTCTGAGGTGTGTGATGTGTGTGTATGTGTGAGAGAGAGGATTCACCAGCGACAGAGTGGGGAGCAGAACAGGCAGATCTACTGAAATACACTGCTGAGGGGAGCAGTGGGCAAGACAGAAGAGGTCTGCCTCGCCATGTGGGTCACCTTGGCCATATGGAACTAGTGCCACAGTAGCTGCAGATGCTTCACAGAGCAGTGCTTAACCCCTTGCACCACCAGGGAGGCCCTAGATAACATAATCTTATACACAAAAATCCCCTAACACTCCTCCCCAAACCTGTTAGAAAAAATAAACAGTTTGGTAAACATGATGGATATAAAATCAACATTCAAAAATCTTTTGCATTTCTGTACATCAACAGTGAACTAGCCAAAAAATTTTTAAAATTCATATGTACCATCATATTCATTGTAGTACTGTTCATAACAGCCAAGAGTTGAAACAGTCTAAGTTTCCACACAGATAAATTCACTGAAAAAATATCACGCACACACCACACATACACACACACACCAGCTATTTTTTCTTTTTAAAAAGATGAAATCGGGCCCTTCCTGGTGGCGCAGTGGGTTAAGAAATGCACTATGAAGCAAACCACAGCCACTGCAGCACAAGTTCAATCTCTGCCACGGACCAGGGAGGTGACCCACATGGCGCAGGCAGACCTCTCCTGCCTGGCCCACTGCTCCCCTCAGCAGTGTATTGCAGTCAGTCTGGATCTGCCTGTCCTGTTCCCCATTCTGTCTGGTGGATTCTCTCACCCCCCTCCTGCCTGTCCTGCACCTCTGGCTTGTACCCCAGTGATTGTATGCATAAATAAATAAATCTTAAAAAAAACAAAAAAGATGAAATCCTGCCCATTTGCAATCAAATGGATAGAGCTAGAGGGTATTATGCTAGTAAAATAAGTCAAATGGAGAAATGGAGAAAGACAAACACCATATGATTACACTCATGTGGCAGATAAAAAGGCAACACACATGAAAACAAAATGAATGCATGAACAAAATATAAACAATAAACTTTTAGACTGCAAAAACATTAAAGGGCTGGGGGCCTCCCTGGTGGCACAAGGAGTTAAGCACTGCACTATGAAGTATCCACAGCCACTGCAGCATGGGTTCGATCCCCAGTCAGGGAGGTGACCCACATGGCACATCAGACCTCTCCTGTCTTGCCTGCTGCTCGCCTCAGCAAGATCTGTCTGTTCTGTAACCTGCTGTCTCTGGTGGATCCTCTCACACACATAACCCATCTCTGGCCTGTAGCCCAGTTCTTGTATGCATAAATAAATAAATCTTTAAAAAGAAAAAAAAACACATCAAAGGGCTACTAAAAGGGAGGGAGAGATAGGTTAATGGGGTAAAAAGGATAAACTAAGTGGTGATGGACAGAAACTGTAATTCTGGTGGTGAAAATAATTAGTATATACAGACATTGACTTATATGACTGTATACCTGAAACCTATGTAAAATTAAGTTCAATTTAAAAAAAAGAAAAGAAGCTCATCTATAATAGCTTCAAGAAATTTCCTAGGGATACATTTAATAAAATTGCATACTGTTAGAAAACTATAAGACATTGACATCAGAGATTGAAGAAGACAAAAATTAGTGGAAAGATATTCTGTACATAAAGAAACAATATTGTTAAAATATTCCTATTATCCAAAAAGACCAATGGATAGAATAGAGCTCCAAAATATGTCTGAGAGTTTGGCATATATGTACAGTGAAATACTACTCAACCTTAAAAAGTAAGGAAGCCTGTCATATGAGAAAACAAGGATGAATCTGGAGGGTATTATTTTTAATGAAATAAGCCAGGCACAAAAAAAAAAAAACAAAAACAAATACTGCATCTCATCAAGGCGTGAAATCTAAAAAAGTTGAATTCAGAAGGAGAGAGTAGAAAGTTGGTTCCTACAAGCTGGGGTTAGGAGAAGTAGGGAGAATTGGTCAAAGAGTACAAAGTTTTAGTTATGCAAATGAGCAATTCTGTGTATCAAATAAATAACATGGTAAGAATTGTTAATAAAATTGTATTGTAAACTTGATTTTTTTTTTAGATTTATTTAATTATATTTAACATCATTTGTAGTCCCCAGGGAATTCCCACCACCATTTCACCCGTGCTACATCACCCCAGTCACTTGTGCTCTTTCTGCCCTCATCCTGGTCTCTACCCTACCTGCCCCCCAAGGATCCCTTTGGTTTGTCTTTGTCCTTTTGTTCTTGTTGTGTTGTTTCTTTGTTTGCTTTAAACTTGAATTTTATGAGCATGGAGTTTAAATGTTCTTAATAGACACACACATATAATGGTAACTATGTGAGGTAATGGATATGTTAATTAACTAGAATTTGGTAATCATTTCACAATGCTTATGTATATCATAATATCCTGTATACCTTAAATATATGTAATTGTACCTCAATAAGACAAAATAATTAACTATTAAGCATTGAAAAAGAACTGCATGCTTTTTTTACTAAGATTTAGAACCACCTGAAAGAATAGTTTAAAAACATCCTATTTGTTATATTGGATTTTTAAATCTAGAAAACAAGTAAACATGAATTAAATTGCCTATAAAATTCAGCATAATTCTGTTAAAGAATGTGTGGGCTGAACACATTGTTTTGTTGTTTTTATTATTATTATTATTGTAAAGTATGACTAATAGCATAGGACATTATCTTCCTGTCAGAGAGTTTTTGAAGAGTGATCCAATAGTGAGGCAAACGCATAGAGCATCACAGAAACAACTGGTCTGCTGCTATTCAAGCTTCATCTCCCTTTGGGGCTGCTGAATACAGAATTCACATTTACTTAAGATTTTAACTTTCAGCCTATGAAATTCAGAGCTACATCTTGTTTTTGTATATAATTTTGCAAGTAAAGCACAAAAATGTCAGAAAATTACCATTTCAAACAGTCTTCTCATTTTTATATGTAATCTCTAGGAAAGTTAAACAACAGCACTAACAGTATTCAATCAGATCTCTTAGGAAACCTTGATTTCTCTTTTGTTTAGCCTTGTATAGAACTTCATCTCCATATGCTTATTAATTACATGGAGAAAAACAGTAATATAGCAGAGACAACTTGCAGGCACCACCTTAATAAAATGTTTAATGTTAACATCACTGTTAATGCAGCTTTCTTGTGTATTGAAAGGATACAGCAGCTTCACTCTATGGTAATCCTGGCAAAAATGCATAAACTGAATCCAATCATGAGGACACAAAGAGAAATTAGATTGAGAAAATTCCTGGCAATGAAGTGACTGATCTGTGTGCTTCAAAATGTCAATGTCATAAAAGAAAAAAAAATCAAGGAACTGTTTTGTACTGAATGAGACAAATGGGACATGACATTTAAATGTGATGTTTGATCCTAGATTCAATATTGAACTATAAATGTCATTTCTTTTGCTATAGAAAACCTTTACCTGGAATAGCCAAAACAATTCTGACAAAAAAGAAAAAGAATGATGGTATCACACTTCCAGACTTTTAACTGTATGATAAAGCCATAATTATTAAAACAAACTGGTATTAGAACAGAAATAGACACACAGACCAATGAAATAGAATCGATAATGCAAAAATAAACCCACACTATATGGACAGTTAAACTATGAAAAAATGGCCAAGAATATACACTGGAACACGGACAACCTCTTCAACAAATGGTGTTGGAAAAACTGGATTGCCATATGCAAAATAATGAAACTACAGCATATCATAAGCCATATACAAAAATTAATTCAAAATGGATAAAAAAAACCTTGAATGTAACTCCTGAAACCATAAAAGATATAGAAGGAAAGACAGACAAATATTTCATGACATATACTTCAGTGATGTCATTAAGGATTCATTTTCAAAAACAAGATAAATAAAAAAAGAATATAGACAACTGAGACTGTATTAGACTAAAAAGCTTCTGCACAGTGGAAGAAACTGTCACTAAAACAAAAGACACCCCACTGAATAGGTGAATAGGAGAAAATATTCACACAACACACAACTGGCAAGAGACTGATTAAAGACCTACAAAGAATTTATACAACTCAACAAAAAGAAAACAAATAACCCAATCAACAAGTGGGTAAAAATGCTAAACAGGCAAAGAAGATGACAGCCAAGCAAAAAGCACATGAAAAAAATGCTCATCATTACTTACTATAAGGGAAATACAAATCAACTACAATGATACACCTCTTCACACATGTGAGGATGGCCCATATTGAAATGACCAGAACAACAATAGCTGATAAGCAAGTGCACAAAACACAACCCTCCTACACTGGCGGTGTGAATGCAGAATGGTTCAGCCCTTATGGAAAGCAGTATGGAGATTCTCTCAAAAGATTAAAAATGAATCTACCCTATAATTCAGAAATTCTGTTCCTAGGTATTTATCTAAAAAATTCAAAAATACTAATTCAAAAGGAATCTTGCACTCCCATGTTTATTGCAGCAATATTTACAATAGCCATACTATAGAAATAATCTGAGTGTCCCAAATCAGATGAGTAGACCAAGAATATCCACAATGGAATATTACTCAGTCACCAAACCCTTAGAGAATCCAAACTAATGGTCACATAAAAACAAGTTTAAAAACTACCCTTTGAAAGCTGACTAGAGAACTGAAGGATCCAGAGGGGGAATGGAGGTGGGGTAAGAACAAAGAAGGAAGAACTAAGGACTATGGTGATGTGTCCTATGGGTGAATTGGTGGTAGGTACACTGTGGTGGCAATACCTTAGAGGGGAATCTACTTCCAAAATACTAACAATAATATAAGCCAATGTTACCTCAATATAAAAAAATTAAATAACAAAGTACCTTAATGGGGCAACTGGTAAAATGTCAATCCATAGATTGTACAATAATATATCAATATTAAAAGATTTTGATCATTGTACTATGGTGATATGGTAATGTCTTTGGTTTTGCTTCTGTCTTAAAGTGTTAATCCTCATATCTGCAAGTTACTCTCAGTTTTTAAATAGTCTAGTGTTTTTTTTAAGATTTATTTATTTATGCATACAAGAGCTGGAATACAGGCCAGAGTCCAGGGAGGTGAGAGGAGTCACCAGAGACAGAATGGGGAACAGAACAGACAAATTGACTGAAATACACTGCTGAGGGGAGCAGCAGGCGAGGCAGGAGAGGTCTGCTACGCCATGTGGGTCACCTTCTGGCCAGCAACAGGGATCGAACTTGTGCTGCAGTGGCTGCAGTCTGCTTCATAGTGTGGTGCCTAACCCACTGCGCCACCAGGGAGGCCCTGATAGACTAGTTTTTTTATGTTAGAAAAATTTATATTTAGAATAAGCCAGCTAGAATTGGTTTAGATGATACCAGTTTTGTTGGGAACATTCAAAGCATCATAGTCAGGACCCAGTTGAACAGAAGCCTTCTTTTCTCCATCAGTTCTGATCAGGGTGTCAACCTTACCCTCAATGTCATAGAGTTTCTTCAGTCTGTTTGCTCTGGTGCTTGTTGGCCTTGACATCCACAACAGACACAAATGTTTTGCTGTCTTCTATCTTCTTCAAGGCTGACTCAGTGGTCAGGGAACTTGATGATGGCATAGCAGTCAAAGTTGTTTCTCCTGGGAGGTGCTCATCCGTAGATCTTTGGGTTGCCTTCAGAGTTGCAGTGTCTTGGGTTTCCAGAATGTGTGTGGGTCTTTTCTTGTGACTGTGGGTGCCTTTCAATGCTGCTTTCCAGGCCTTTAAAACTTTTGCTTTGCTTTGACATTGGGAGGCACAGGGCTTTGCTTCCTTTTTTACTTTTGGAGCCGTCTTTGTATAAAGGGGATAAAATTTAGTTGTGAAAAGCTGTTAACTTAGAGAACTTAAGTGAGCATACATGTAAGAAATCTTTTTTCATTTTTGTAACTTTAAAAAATGTTTAATGCCAAACACAAAAGGATTTAGAAAACACATCAAATATAGCATTCTTTCTAGTACTTTCACCCTAATTTATATTGCTCAAAATTACAGACTAGAAAAAAAACTTCTGTTTTTAAAATTTTTCTAAATTAAAAAAAAAAAAAGGTTGTGCTGTTCTTTTCACTGGTAGCTATAATCCTGGCATGACTGTGTAGTAATTTTTTTCTGTTGGCAAGTTAAGAGGAACAACTAAACATTTGGTACTGAATGTATTATATTCATTTTGCACATATTTATTAAAAACCTATTACGACGTGCCAGTCACTGTGCTAGATAGGTACAGGGACACAAAAAATGAAACATACATGGTTTGTGACCTAAAGGATATCATATATCAACAGAAAAGATATACAATAAATAAATAATTGCACAGAAGTAGATTACTGTAAATAAGTGCCTGTGTCCATGTGCACACTCTACCATTTTTAGAACATATGAACTGTCTAATTCCCAGCAGAGAAAAGGAGGGAGTTAGAAATATATCCACAAGAGAAGTTGTGTTAAAACATGGTCTGAGAACAACCAGGTCCTAAATGATAAAAAGTGCTTCGGAGGGACAAATGTAGAGGAAGGGGTCATGGGCAGGTGGAACGGAATGAGTAAAAGACATGGAGCTTGAAAATGGCTTAGAATGTTAACAAGGCATCAAATAATTTATAAAGGTTGAATCCAAAATGGGACATTGTCACTGTGAGAAAAGATGTTGGAAAGAGGCAGAGGCTGGTTTCCTGAGGGCTTCGTAAGCCATTACATGAGGAAACTTTCTTCAATCCTATGGAAGTGGGGCTGGGAGTCTTGAACATTTGTATCTGTGAATACCTAACTTATTAAGTTATTACATGCAAAGCAAGGTACATTGAGTTAGGTCATCCTATTCCCATGAGATGACTTGTGTTTATTAAAACAAAGGAATATAACAGAGGTTGGGATGGGATGTTCAGTCATCTTCAGCTCTCATGTTATGACATCAGAGATGTTTGTATTCTTTCTATTTTGCAATATTCCTGTCAGAAATTGGAGGGAACTTGATTTTCAATGTGCCAAAGAGAAAGTTAAAGTTGTAAGTGAATGCCATCACTGTCAAGTGCTCCAGGAGAGACAGAGGGGTTAATCTTAGGTACCTGTTTTATTTGTTGTTTATTTCTCATAATCTGCTCTCATCTTTGAAAGAGTGAGGAGAGAAACCTTACCTTGGAAGGTGGAGGAATGAATGCAGAAAATAAGTGCTAGCTACTTAAGCTTATGTTGAGTAAAAATAAAAAGTCCTTAATGACAAAATATTTCTAATTTATGTCTGTCTGAGGATTCATTCACATACACACAGAGAGAGAATAAGAAGACAAACCACAGAGGAGGAAAAAAATTGCAAAATATTTATCTGATAAAGGATTTATCCAAAATGTTAAAAAAAAACTCTTAAATTTCAACAGTAAGAAAATGAACAGCCCAATTTTAAAAATGGCCAAAAGATATGAATAAGTCAAAGATGATATATAG
Organism: Galemys pyrenaicus; assembly: GCA_019455555.1. Classification (NCBI taxonomy): domain Eukaryota; kingdom Metazoa; phylum Chordata; class Mammalia; order Eulipotyphla; family Talpidae; genus Galemys; species Galemys pyrenaicus. The sequence continues at coordinate 6,040,658 of JAGFMF010011827.1, forward strand.
ATAGCAAATGATCATATAAAAAGATGCTCAACTTCATACAATGTAGGGAATTACAAATTAAAATAGTGAGATACTGCAAACAGTATAGAACAGAGAAAATTCAAAACACCAATAATACCAAATGTAGTGAGAATGTATAGCAACATGAACTCTCATTCCTTACTACTGGGGAAGCAAAAAGGCATGACTACTTTGGAAGACAGTTTGGTAGTTTTGTACAAACTAAACATACCCTTAATCAGAAGATTCATTAATCACATTCCTTGATAGTCACCCAAATATGTCCCCACAAAAAACTGCACACCAATGTTTATAGAAGTTTTATTTGCAAATTGCAAAACTTGGAAGCAACCAAGATGTCCTTCAGTAGGTGAACAGATAAATAATGGTGGTATATCCAGATAATGAAATATTCACTGATAAAAAATGAACTATCAAGTCATGAAAAATCATGGAGAAACATTAGGAATATATTCCTGAATGAAAGAAACCAATCTGGAAAAGCTTCATACTGTATAATCTCAACTATATATGACATTTAAGAAAAGGTAAAGCTATGGAGACAGTAAGAAAACCAGTAGTTACAGCAACTGGAGGCACAAGGTAGAGAGGGGAAGATGAATGAATAAGTGGAACACAGGAAACTGTTAGGGCAGTATCTATCCTCTATGATACTATATTCATTGTCACAACCCATAGAAAGTACAACACTAGGAATGGACCTTATAGAACTACAAACTTTGAAAATGTAAATGTATTCCTTTCAGGCTATATAAAATTCTCATTGTGAGGCTCAGAATTTGGGTAACTTTCCCAAAGTAATATGGATGCTTATTCCCAGGCTCAAGTCTCAGTCTTGATTCTTTAATGTATTCACTTAATTTTTGCTTGCCTCAACTTATTTAAACCAACACTATTTTAAAATTTGTATCAGATCGAGAAATCAAAGCTGGATTGAATTCACTGACCCTTAGAACTGCAGCCAGTGGAACACAGACCCAAGAAGCAACTGGAACTGTGTGCCCAAATTTCTGGGGTTTGAAAACACTTATTTGCATGAAAGGGACAGGCTACTCCATACTCAGATCTACTCTACGAAAATGAGGTTTTTCAGTCAGTGCAGTTCTGATTGTCGGAACATTGGTTAAGAGGTAGTTGGCCAATTTTCAATCATCAGTGTGGTTTCAATTTGTGGCCAGCTGATGTGGTTTAAGTTCCTCTTGGCGGATGCTACCAGGAATGTCCAATCATGCCAAAATAACTGACCAGACCTGGGGTCAGACCCTAACAGCCTCCTAACTATATTTTAGTTACTTATACTCAAAAGACTATAAAATTTTTCATATTTCTTGTCAGTATTGTTTCCCTCTGTAAAGGGAAAATCAAGAAGAATCTAGGGCACAGTGAATCACAGAGCTGTGATCCAGGAGCTGGCAGGTGAGGTGGTAAGTGTCTGGTAGGAAGTAGAATGTTGGGTTAAGAGTCAACCAAAGATTCCTGACAGGTTGGAAAATAAGGAAAAGCAGACTTTTAAAAACTTGGAATTGTGACAACTCCAGTCAGTTTCCTTCACTTGATTCTGGTTATAACATACAACAGTTCTTTGTGCAAGTTCCATCACTAATAATGAAATCAAGTTGGGTCAATATATTGAACGTTTTCAAAATTGGAAGATAGTTTTCTTCAATCAGGGTGAAGAACTCTCGAGATAGCCTCCATATTCTTTATCTAAATATAGATCATCTTTTAGAGGTCCATCTCCTTTGATACCAGGGATTATATGATTGATTAATAAGAAGATTCACTAGAAAACATGCTAAGTCAAACACCTCTGATTATTATTTTATCAGTCTCTTCAGTTGTTTCCTAACCTTACCATGTACTAACCTAAATATCAATATGCAAAAGTAATATAAGACCATATATTTTAAGTCTACAAGTGCATTAATTTTTAAAATACCTTTCTAGGATTGTGGGGATTTTAAAATCATGTTAATACTGTGGAAAATTCCATTCATAATTTTCATTTAATAAACTGGAAGATGATATAAGAAACCCTTTCCATCACAGGAGCTGGCTGGAATGAGGGAACAGGAATGGCAGTAACCTAGAAATCTTTTTCCTTGGAAAAAGACTATTAAATAAAATACCTACACTGGGTATTTATAAAGTGCAACATCATTCTAGAGCAAGGTTCTTAGCCTCAGCAGTACTGTTATTTAGGAACAGAAACTTCTTTGTTGGGAGGGACTGTCCCATATATGCTAGGATGTTCAGAGCATTCCTGGCCTCTTCCTAGTAGCATAATTCCAGTAGTAACAACCCAAACATCTCCACATGTTGCCAAAGTACCCCTTGAAGTCCAAAATCATCTGTTTCAGAAACACTATTCTGGAGTCTTGCTCCTGAAAGTATGGTCTGACACTCACCAGTATTGCATGTAAGCTTTTAAAAATGGCAATTTCAAGCTCCCTATTCAGTATGATCTCAGTCACTCTGAATCATAATTTGCATTTTAACAAGGTTTCTAAGTGACTCATGCACATTCAAGTTTGAAAAGCACTGTAAGACTCTATGGATCACCATACAGACTATTTATCAGTGTAAAGGAAGTGTGGGCATGGGGGAGGCGGAGAGAGGAAGAAAGTATTGTGTACAACTGAGAGGTACCCTGGGACCCCAAACTGTTAAGGTGTGCATACTCTTAAAGGGATTCAGCCATCTGCATGCAAAATGAAAAAGGAAGTACTTAGTATGATATATTTTTAATATAATTGGTGTGCATAAAGAGAGAAGAAAGTATTCAAATAATAGCTTCTGAATAAAACTCCAAAAATTATCCACTCCCCTCCCCCATATGCCAATGACCAGCCTAGCAAGCTCAGCCTGAGACCAGGACATTGACACTCAAAAGCATGCCACAAGTTTAAGGTATCTTCTGTTAAAGAACCACCAAGAAAAGGGTTAGGCATGCCCCAGATAGCTGAAACAGAAGGAAAGACTCAAAAATCAAAATATACCACATCAAGATAATGGCTGCCATTGTCTCAGCCAAGATCAGAAGAAGTCTCTCCATGTATTTCTCACCTACGTGTCTCTTCCAAGTATCTCTTCTAAGTGCCTCTTTGCTCCTTGCTCCTTCTCAACTGTCCCCTATGCAGGAAGTCTGCATCATGGCACACTGGGACTTGTAATCCAAGGTAGTGGCATCAAAATGATGGCAGGGAAAATGGTGCTTCCCCTATTTATAAAGGTACATCTGTAACAAAAGGGGCGAGATAAAAGTTTAAAAATTTGATTAAAATTAAAGATATATAAGACTTCAAAATCAAACAAAAACAAATGAGGTATAGAGAATTTATACCTATCATATTTGTCCAAATTCATAGAGCAAATACTACCAAGAATGAGCCCTAATGTAAATGATGGATTCAGTGATAAAGATGTGATGGTCATCAATTATTAAAAAGAAAGTTTCTATTCTTATAGGAAAACTGAAAAATGGTCAGGAAAAAGACAAAAACTTGTAGGCAAACTTTAGAGCTGAGGCCTACAGCAGGGGAGGGGGTGGGAAGGAGTAAAAACAGGGGTAGGAGGAGCACAAGGGACTATCATGACGGCCAAGAGGGTCTCAGTGATGGAAGAATTATTGGGGACTTACATATGAGGGGAGAAATCAAATATTGCAAAAATAAACAAGTGTAAGAAAACAAATAACAAAAATAATAATAAATGTGCAATCCACAGAAGAAGAATGGAAAAATGGAAATTGCCAAATAAAAAGTTCCACTCTTGTGAGGAACTTTTGGGAGAGGCTGTTCCTGTATGGAAGCAGAGGATTTGTGAAATCTTTCTACCGTCCTCTTACTCTCGCTGTGAATCTAAAATTGTTCTTTTTTTTAAATTAATTTATTTTTCTTACAATATTTGCTTTATTTTCTCAATACTCAAAACTAAGCTAAATTCAAAACTAAGCTGTGGATATAATGCAAAATTTTCTGGGGCACTCACACCTTGTCTGCCAGGCCAACGACATCCCATGTTACAGGCTCTAAGTTATATGCAGAATCTATTGCCTAAAAACGTTAAGTCACTTTTTTCAGATATAAAAGATTTACAAAGGGCACCTAACCTTTGCATCTCTAAAGGGTGTTCTACATAGGAGAGGAGACTGGATCCTGCATTGCCTTCCTCTGATCTTAGCATATCTTTAGATCAGGAGCTGGAAGCCCCTCCTATCAAGAATAATTACATTCTTAATGTCAATGACTCACTGTTTCTAGCTATACAAACTAAATTCAAACATATGTTTATTCAGAACTGTTCTCTCAGAAAATGATCTGTTTGGGCTCATTCCCAGGTTCAAATCCTCACCTTGATGATCTCACAAACTCTATTCTAGAAACATTATTTCTCAGTTAGCAAAACATAAATAAATTTTCTTTTAGTGAAATTTTTCATAAAGTTGCCAGTTAGAAAGATAGAAAGAAACATTTATTCTTGGAATTTAAAGGGAAAAAAAATTAAAGCGAAGTTAGGACTATCTTAAGTTAGTCATAGTTTTAACTCATTGAGGTGTAGATTAGAATAGTTACTGTTTTATTAAAGTAGTTGAAGCCATGGCCTCCCTGGTGGCACAAGGGGTTAAGTCTCAGCACTATCAAGCTGTCACCAGTCACTGCAACATGAGTTCGATCCCAGGCTAGGGAGCTAACCCACATGGCACAGCCGACCTCTTCTGTCTGCCCACTGCTCTCCTCACCAGTGTATTTCAGTCAATTTGCCTATTCTGCTACCCACTCTGTCCCTGGTGAATCCTCTCACTCAGCCCCCGCTCCTCTGGCCTACACCCCATATCTTTTATGCATAAATAAATAAATCTTTAAAAAAAAAATAAAGAGGATTAAGCCAGAGGACTTGTGAAGAAACAAATTGTAAGAACTGGTAATGGACAGAATGTGAAGGCGGAAATGGCAAGGGTGTTATTATGAGTATCACCAAATTACTTGCTGAGATCTCAGACATTACTATTGCCTTTTATCCCTTTTGTTTTATGTATACAATTAGAACTTTGTACGGTATAGCATCTTCCCCCTCCTTAATGTTCTAATTCGAATCCTCGCAAAAAGAAAATTTTCCAAGTTAATTTTCCTAAACATAACAACCGTCAATATTATTTTCGGAGTACTTCCAAGTCCTCATACTGAGATAGCCTCAGTAAAAGAAATTGTGAGCTGATACGATGGTACCACAAGTCCTGTCTGAACAAGTTTGAAAAGGTCCAATCAATTTGGCCCACTACCCCAACCATGAGCTGTCGAGAGACAAAATGTATTAGATCCTGGCCGGTGACCATCTCACAATATCCTAGAAGGAGAATGTCTAGAGCCCACACATGTAGCTGGAACAAAACGTTCCTGTGCATACCCAGGAGTTCGGGAGTTAGGGAGGTTGCTGAGGCTGAGGTTGGGGCACAGTTCTGCTGGTGGCTGAGTGATAAGTGGAATGCTCTTCCCGAGTGTGGCCAGTGGCCCAGGGTGAAAAGCTAGGACTTGTGAGACCAGAACTGGGCTTTGTTTAGGCTCGGGAGGCACTGGTGGCCGAGTGCTGAATCTAATATAATGAAATTGAATATAGGGAAGCACATGCTTACAAATTCAGAAGTATTGAAAGATCAGTGATATGGGGTTGGTGCCACAGTTTTGAGGTCAAGGTCATGCCCTCATGGCTGTGATCCAGATGGCTGGAAACTGATGCTATTACACTGTTGTTGCTGTCGCTCGTTCAAATGTGTTCAGAGGACAAGCTGGGTTCAACCCAGGCAAACCTGGTATCGGTTGGAGCCCTCTTGTCAGCTTTACCTGCTGCCTCTGACTCCCTTTCAAATCTCATGTGTGCACAGTGTGGCACATCTACAAACCAAGCTGCAAGACAGTATGACAAAAGCACTCATGGCTCTTCAAGTTCTCCAAACTGACAAAGAGTGGAATGGAGGTGCAGCCAGCCAGCACAGATCAGTGCTAATATTGCCCTTATTTAAAGCCAGTTAGAAAGAACTTCCTGCTACTTTTCTTTGATTTCCTTTATTTTAAATAAAGAATTTAATATCTTAGAATATCTAATACTCTCTCTTTGATATACTTAACAATTTTAGTGATGTCTTATTTTTGAAGTATTTTGAAATATGTATGAATAGAATTTTCAAAGAGCAAACTAGTGATAAGAAGTCTCTTTAAGAAGTACTATTCTTGAGCCTCCCTGGTGGCGCAGTGGGTTAAGCAACGCACTATGATGGGTTAAGCAATGCACTACGATGCAAACCGCAGTCACTGCAGCATGAGTTTGATCCCTGCCACTGGCCAGAGAGAAGACCCACGTGGTGTATCAGAGCTCTCCTGCCTCTCCTGCAGCTGCCCTTGGCAGTGTGTTTCAGTCAGTCTGCCTGTTCTATTCCCCACTCTGGTGAATTCTCTCACCTCCTGCGACTCTTGGCCTGTACCCCAGCTCTTATATGCATAAATAAATAAATTTTTAAAAAAAATACTGTTCTTTACATATGTTCACATGAACTTTTAAGCTGGAGATCAAATATGGCTATATTTGTAATTAGTTTTGAAATCTGATTGTTCTATAATGGAATCATTTAAAATCTATGTTATCATGCATCCCTTCAAAATCCACTCAGTTCTGTATTATTCATTTTTCTCTGAGTTGCTATGTAATATTGATGGTTCATCATACTGATCTAAGTTTATCAAGCTTCTAATTCTTCCTTGGAAAATTGAAATTTGTATTCATGGATTTAAAAAGTATAAGAGGGAGTAAATTGGGTGTCTCTTGAGATCTAAGTAAATACTTTGATAGTGCCACATGCCCCAAGCTTTACTGACACTCCCCCAAGGTTATCATCATGTACAGATATCACTTCCTCCTTAGATACCTGATGTAAGGTATAAATTAAATGTATGTTAAATACTCAAAAGAATGCATCCTATGTAAATTAGAATTTTCAGTTAATTTTACCATCTCCTGTTTACTCCACTTAAGATTATAAACTTCCTAAGAATAGGGACCACCTCTTATATGCCTCTATACTCCCCCTTTTCACATCCTAATATAGTACTAAGAAAACAGGAAGTGCCCAATAAATTTTCATTGAATTAAACAAGCTTGAATTAAAATACATCTTTGTCAATTATTAACCTCAAATATTAATGTAATACTTATATTTTAAAAGTCCCTTATTAAATAAAAATGTTTAGAGAGAGAGACAACAATTAAGTAATATTCCAACTATCTCAAGCCAACCAAAATTTTCGCTTTGCTTTTTTTTCTTTTCTATTCTTGGGCTCTTGGTTTAAAACAAATTGTACTCAATGAGCATAAGATTTTCTGTTCTGCTTTGACTTATTGTGAAACGTGGGACCTGAGTTAAGCAGCCTGGGGGCCTTAGTCACAATCTTTTACTCAGTCCCTGGTATGCAACTTAGTCCTGATATGAATCTTGCTTCATGTTAGACCATCTATGGCCATCAGGCAGAATGGACCTGAGGGGCCCTGTGACTACTGACCTTTTATTCACTCCTTGGTATGCAACTATGTACAGCGGCCAATGGAAACCCACACGAACTCTTGTAGAAACCGGAAGTGTATATATGCCCCCCACCCCCCAACTTCCTACAAAGGGTGCTCAGTGTTTGGATACGAATCTACTGAGTTAGCACTGGTATGTTAAACCTGCTTCTTCTTGACCTTGGAGTCCACGTTTCCTTTGTGCCATGTAACAATTGTATTTTACAATGATTTTCTGTGTTTTGTAATGAGTTTTAATTTTTATAACTACCTAATGGTACATTCAGAGGTTAGCTCCAGCCCTTATGACTGTGTGATGATTAATTTTTTAGGGGCCAAGGGGTGCCCAGATTAAACATTCTGGGTTTATCTGTGAGGGTATTTCCAGATGAGATTAGCATTAAAATCAGGAGCTACAGTGAAGTAGATTTCCAGCAGGCATCACCTGGTCATTCAAAGACCTGAATAGAACAAAAGGTAGAGGAGAAAGGAGGAAATCACCCACTTTTGCTTCCTGTATGGCTGCTTAACTGGAACATTGGTTTTCTCCTGTCCTTGAACTTGAATTTACACAGTAGGTTTCCTGGTTCTCGGGCCTATAGATTTCGATTGAAAATACACCACTTCTGCAGTTTGCAGATGGTAGATCATGGGATTTCTCAGTCTCTCTACTTGTATGAGGCACTTCCTTATAATAAAGTTAGATATAATGTGTGTGTATGTACTACACACACACACAAAACCTATTAATTCTGTTTCTTTGGAGATCGTCGCTGAGTAATCCAGACAGTACCTGCCACATAGTGGGCATTCAATACAATGAATAAGTAAAAGATCAATATTAAGAATTGTTTTTAATGGGCCCTCCCTGGTGGCGCAGTGGGTTAAGCAACGCACTATGAAGCAAACCGCAGCCACTGCAGCACGAGTTCGATCCCTGCTGCTGGCTGGGGAGGTGACTCACATGGCGCAGGTAAATCTCTCCTGCATCGCCCACTGCTCCCCTCAGCAGTGTATTTCAGTCAGTCTGCCTGTTCTGTTCCCTACTCTGGTGGATTCTCTCACCCCACCCCCCGCACCTCTGGCTTGTACCCCAGTGCTTGTATGCATAAATAAAAAACCTTTTAAAAAAAAAAGAATTGTTTTAAAAATATTTATCATTTTTACAGGTGAGAAAGGAAAACCTCCTTGATGTTTGAAACTTGCATTACTTTACTGTTGAAGATGAATATTTTTTTTAAGATTTATTTATTTGTGCATACAAGAACTGGGGTGCTGGCCAGAGGTGGGGGACTGGTGAAAGGAGTCGCCAGAGATAGCTTGATGAACAGAACAGGCCGATTGACTGAAACACAATGCTTAGGGAAGCAGTGGACCAGGCAGGAGAGGTCTGCACCATGTGGGTCAGCTCTGTGGCTGGGATTAAACTCATGCTGCAGTGACTGCGGATGCTTCATAGTGCTGTGCTTAACCCCTTGTGCCACCAGGGAGGCCCCAAGATGAATATTTTTAATGTATTTTTTCATCAATTGCATTTTCTCTTTTATTATTTTTAGATCATCTTATTGGACCTGTAATTGTAATGAGCTCATTATAATTATAATTTATTAATAAGATTTTGTGATTTTTTTCTTGTTCCTAAAATATGTATCATCAAATCAAGAAAATAACAAGCAAAATAAAAGGAAATCTTTGTAATCATAGAAAAGAAGTGGAAGAATATTAGATAAAACACTGAATGATGCCACCTACTGGAAAGATGATTTTATCTCTCTGGGTTAGAGATTCTCCAATTTCAGTGCCCCTAAATTTGGTATTTATGGAACTTTATTTTAAAAAATATGTTTTAGGGCCTCCCTGGTGGCGCAATTTGTTAGGCAACACACTATGAAGCAAACCGCAGCCACTGCAGCATTAATTTGATCCTTGCCGCTGGCTGGGGAGGTGACCCACATGGCATGTCAGAACTCTCCAGTTTCGCTTGCTGCTCCCCTCAGCAGTTTATCTCAGTAGATCTGCCTGTTTTGCTCCCCATTCTGTCTCTGGTGAATCTTCTCACCGCCCCCACACCTCTGGCCTGTACCCCAGTTCTTGTATGCATAAATAAATATGTTTTAGCCCCTCTTTTGCCTGGCGATATCCATCTCATTTAATCAATGTAAGTAACAGCCTGAAAGATGTATTTCAATATTATCCACATTGGAAACTATAAAAAATCCGCCTGGGTTAAAATTATGTGGTACTATGGTACTATGCTTTCCCTTATCAGAATTTTCTCTGACTTCACCACTGTAAGTAATCTTGTTGCTGATTAAATTCTTCATTTGTGTAGTGTGTCAGGTGCTGTGCTATCAATACTTGTATTATTTTATGTAATCCTCTCAACAACTGTTATAAAGTGGGGACAATTATTATTCTATTTTACATGAGAAGAGTGAGGGAAAGGGTTTAAGGAACTTCCCCAAGATCACAGAACTAGGCAATACCTTTGCTGAGAACCTATCATGTTACTACATGTATGCACAGGGTCCTGTGGTGGGAAAGATAATAGTCACATCAACAGTGAGAAAGGACTAATGATCTTACAATTCCATACTGCCACCTACATTCAGTTCAGTATATTTAGTATACTAAATACAAAAATGAATTTTCTTTCTTAATTACATCCATTAAGACTTTTTGGACATATTCCAACTTAATATTTACATGGTTTGGTCTAACACACTCAGATTTTCCTTAAACATTGGTGGTTGATTTCTGGTGTTATAAATTTGAGGACAGGCTCTTGCTTGGCTGTTATTGTCCATTCTTGCCCAATACTACTATAAAGTAAACTAATCTGCTTCAAACCATCTATGTGAGACAAACTGAAGCTAATTTATTTATAACGTTAGAAAACCTGGTGGATAGAGATCTGCGAGCTAGGCCAACTGAGGCTAATGAAGTGGGTCTCAAGCACGGGTGCCTACCCTGCTATACCCACAAGGACAAAGGTCCCAGCCCTGCCAAGCACAGTTAGCCCTGCCTGGGCCAGTTCAGTGCAGGCAGAAGCCTAGGTTCCTCCCTGTACCTTGCTAAAACTTATCTTCCTATAGTTCATTCCCTTCCTAGGGCCCCAAGTATCAACTAACTACAACTGAAAAATTAATCCTGCTACTGTCCAAGTAGGAAATATAAAGGTAACATCGTAATTCTATAAGTTTCTCTTGAGGCTACATATCTGACAACTACCTTATGTTGTAATTCATTAGCGATTCTAATAATGGAAAATTCTAACTGAAATAATTTGGGGGGGGTGGGGTGTGTGTGAGAGCTTGACAATCAGAGACTTTCACTATCTTTTAAGTATTTATCTAACCAGAGAAGTTTACTTTTCCGTATTCTAGCAGCGACTTTGACCTTTAGAAATCTTTTGAGCATTAATGATTAATAATGGAACAATGCAGTGAATTTTTTTAACATGTAAACATTTCACAATTTGTTGTTATATTACTGAATGGAAGAGAAATTTGAAAATACAATCTGTGTTTGTAACTACACTGTATATTCCTCACTTCCACTCCTATATCAGGAGCTCAAAGTTGAAATGATAAAGCCTAATGATGCGAGAAAACCATTCAAATCTATGTTCATCAAAAAGGGAAAAATTGATCGCTAACCACTCTTCAAGTACATAAAACTGGAAAGAACAGAGGACTTAAGAATCACAGTAAATATTACTAAGCATTAATTTGTGCCAAGTACTTTTCTAAATAAATACCCTCTGTAAGTATTATATTTGATCCGCACCAGGGCATTTCATTGCTGAACCCGTTAGCCCCGCCCCCTCCGACTGCCAGGAGCATGTCCTCATTGAGGTAGGTACAATTATTAATCTTACACAGTAAGGAAATTGAATAAATCATATAGCCAGTAAACTATGGACGTGAAGCAAGCTGCCAAGCTAGAGAGCCCGAGATCTTAGCTCCCTCAGCATAAAACCAAACTTGCATCACTTCCTTGAAGTGTAAGACAAACTAGGGGAGAAAAATTCATTCAATGCTTCATTCAATTAACTAAAGGGCATCTGTCTGATTACACAATTACTTAAACTCCAAGCTGTGTCCTCTATCACTTATAGAAGTAAATTAGATGTGCTTTATCATGCAATTGATTTCACAATAAGTCCCATACCTTAACAACGTTTGGTTGCCTCGAGTCAAGAGGCCTATGTCCTTCTTTTCAGATTCTTAAAACTTTTTTTTTAACTGAGGAGGGGAAAACAAAGATTACAGAACTGTGGAGTGATAAGTATTTACATAAAACTAATGCTTTGAACGTACCCAAATTGACACCTCATTTTGGAGAGAACACGCGTGGGCGCTGCTAGTGGCTTCCCAGCACCACTGCGACAGACCCTGGTGAAAACTCAGTAGGGTTTTGCTTGTAATTCGGAATTTGCAAACTGGGGGAAACACTATCCGACGCCTCTGGCTGAAGGACACGCTCTTAACTAACCCAGGTCAGGAATGCTCTCGGAACCGAAGCGCTAGCCGCCTCTGGCCACGGGACTGCGTTTTCCAGAGCACCGGGGGCGGGGCCTGGCAGCCGGAGGGGGTGGGGCTAAGGGGCTCAACGAGCGCGGCCGGGCGGGTGCCGGACGCGGCGTGTGCGGTCACCCGCTACCAGACCATGCTGAGCAGAGCGTGCTGTCGACTCGCCTCTGCGCTGCGGGAGACTCGAGCGCTGCAGTCTGCGGTCGCCCGTCGGTGCCTACACGCGTCGGGGTCGCGGCCGTCGGTGGACCCGAGTGAAAGGGCAGAGGGCGCCTTCGACCCGGCGCTGCTGGAGTTCTTGGTGTGTCCGCTCTCCAAGAAGCCGCTCAGGTGAGATTCGCCAGTTGAGGGGTTCCCTGCGCGGCCTACCCGTGCGGATCGGAGCAGGTGTGTCGCGCGGCCTCGGCAGCCACTGGGGATCCGGGTCCGTGAGGGTATCGTCCGCTGCCATTTTCTTGGAACGGGCCGGCTCCGGGTACCTCTACTGCGGCGCGAAGGACGAGAAGTGACGGGAGGGACGCGGGGCTCCGGGCCCCGGCCTCCGAACTCGGGAGCCGCCGCCGGCCGGCAGGGAGGGGACAGCATTTGCAGATTCGCCACTGGCTCGGGAAAATGACCATTGATTTAGGTGCACCACCTCGGGCGGACCGAGCCTGAAGGTCTGGGGCAGCGACTGAGCTAAAAGGATCTAAGTCTTTTTAGTAACCGCTGAGATTCAGGACTACTCAAAGTACTCAAATTCTGAAGCCAAGATCATGACAAATACTGTAGTAGCCTCCAGTCTTGTGAAAATGCTTTATAGCGTGGATACCTAACGATCCCACGCATTTAAATTGTGTGCTTCTCTTTAGCTCCTCTTAGTTCTGGACTAGCTGGGCTTTTATAAAGGCCTCCTTTACCTTTCACCTAGATTCCTTATGAAAAACAGCTCGACAGTTTCAGCCTACTAAAACTGAACATCAGTTGCAAACTGAGTAAACTAAATACAAAAATGTTAACTGGTATTCTTTGGGTTATAGATTGCTGTAATTTTTTATCTTCATCTTTTAGCACTTTTCTTATGATGAAATATTAGGCATTGTTTTCTTAAACCTTGAAATTGCCAATTGACCTACATTTCAGACAATTTTAACTAGCCACTTCTTTCTCGTTTCCTTTTTGTCCTCTCATCTTTCTCAAACTTTTAAATTTATGTATTGGACTTTTCAGTTGTTTCTCCAATAGATTAGATAAGATCTCTTATTAAGAGTGTAATAAAGTGAGAAAGTTGCGTTTTTCCTCTAGTTTCTTTTTCTGTATTAAATCAAGTGGGATGGTTTTGGACTGACCATAGGGTAGATCTTTCCTGACTTGTGGAAAAGGAAAATTAAGGCACAACTTAAGAATGAAATGAAAAGGAAAATGTGAGAGAAAAAGATTAAAATAGGAACAAATAGAAATTCATTTTCTAGAATAGTTCAGTTATTGCTGTTTTTATAGTTACAATTTAATTCTATTTTCCTGAGATTAACTATGTCAAGAATTGGATAAAAGGTGGTGTTTATTGAACATAAAAGTTCTCCCAAGCATTTTTCCCCATAATTTCATCTTTTTTTTTTTCTTTTCCCCCTTCAGATATGAAGCATCAACAAATGAATTGATTAATGAAGAGCTGGGAATAGCTTATCCAATCATTGATGGGATTCCTAATATGATACCACAGGCAGCTAGGCGGACACATCAAAATAAGAAGCAAGAAGAAAGAGTAACAGTAGATCAGAATTAAAAACTACACAGCAATTAATTTTCTTAATACGGTCTACTTGGATCAAAAGACATCACAGTGGCGGGGAATAACTGGGGGAGAAGAATGTTTTTGACTCTTCCTACATTGACTGTCCTTATTCCACTGGTCTCTTTAGCAGGACTGTTCTACTCAGCCTCTGTGGAAGAAAACTTCCCACAGGGCTGCACTAGCACAGCCAGCCTGTGCTTTTACAGTCTGCTCTTGCCCATTACAATACCAGTTTATGTGTTCTTCCATCTTTGGACTTGGATGGGTATTAAACTCTTCAGGCATAATTAATGTAACTAGCACCAAGATGGCATATGTCAATAACTTCAGAGTTCTGAAAACTCAACTCCATGGAAATACTGGAAATCCACTTAATTTGTAGGAAAGATGCTTTACCTTATTAGAGGCTTAGGACTATGAAAGGAAGCAGAAGCTGTGGAAGCATCTTTTATTGTATTTTTGTTCTGCCCTTGTTTTTAGATTTTAATTTATAACTGCTATATAAGAAAAAACACTTCAACAAACTCTTGGGAATTAACAGACCAAATGATAATTATTTCTTACCCATTAAAAGTTAATAATTTGAAATTTCGTATTTCAGAATCTTTGGTAAAGTCACATTAATGATGACCAAAATATTTCTAAAGGCACTATATTGGGGGTAATTAGTAAAGATGTGCATTCAAAACTGCAGTAAAATGGAAATTTTATGTGCTTGCAAAAATTTGGTGTTTGTAAAATTACCTTTATTTCTTTGGCATCAAATGCTTACATTAAAGTAAGATGTTAACACTATCATAAAAAATATTTGTGTTTTTTTTTCTGGGGGGCGTAGTTACAACAGTGATTTAAGAAAGGGGAAATAATTCTAAAGTTTTAAGTGTTGGCTGTGTTTACAGAAGTACATAATACCCAAAAAAGAATAATTTCCCCCAAAAAAATGTACCTATGGGGGTTGAGGTGTAATATTTGTAAATAGCTGATTATGTTAGCTTATTTTTTGTCACATTTCAGTTTATTTTTATGCCTAGGAGATCTACTTGGCACCACTAGATCATGAGAATTGACAGATTATGATTTTCCCTAACTTTCAACAAGACTAATTGAGATTATGATTTTCCCTAACTTTTAACAAGACTAATTAAAAATAATACAATAACTAGTTCTTCTCTATTGAAGGTCTTACATATTAAGAGTGCACTAGGTCTTTGAGTGGATGGCAGGGCCCATTTAGAGCAAGCAAGTTTGGGGTGCCCCTCATTTTGCCTGCTAACACTCTCACTGGCCTTTGAGATATTGAGAGACTTTCTTGCCTACTTGCAGTGTTCTACTCCCACATTCTTCACTAGCAAACCACTCTGACTTCCTGTTAATGGGGATTTTCCTTTGCTAGTTTCCCATTACATGTGCCACACACATAATGGCATCAACCCCACCATATCCAAGTGTTGCACTGTGAACCCTCCAGGAGAAATACTATCTGCTGTCATTTTTCCAGAACTTTGGACTCTTCCTCCATTCTTAAAGAGGGCCTTTATCTTCCTAGTGTCCTCTGCATCACTGTAACTACCTGGTGAATAAGAGCTTTCCTACTGCCTTCCCAAGTGAGGATTTCCTACTTTGAGGCAGCAAAATAGGTCTGGTCATGACCTCTTCTTCCTTTTCTTCCAATCCTGCAGACTTTAAGGAAGCCTCTGAATTTCGGACTCTGAATCTGTAAGGTGGAAATATCTACTCCCTGACTTGGAGAGGGTTTTAAGTGAGGTAGAAAATATATGAAATACGGCCTCCTGGTATCCTAGAGGTTAAGTCTCAGTGCTGTCACTGCTGCAGCCTGGGTTCAATCCCCAGTTAAGGAGCTGACCCATATATGACTCAGCAGACCTCATCTTAAGTGTATTTCAATAGATCCACCTGTTCTGCTCCCCTATCTCTGCTGAATCCTCTCACCACCTGGTACCTCTTGCTGACACCCCAGTTCTTCTGTGCAAAAATATTCTTAAAAAAAATGAAATTGAAACCATAGTACATTCTTACTATTGTGTATTTATGGAGAGAAAAGGCTGTTCCCCTTTCCCAAGTTTTGCTCTCCATGAAATGCTCGATTTAAATGCTGTGTTCGGCAGCTGCCTCTAGGTGGCACTCTTGGCCAATTCACAGCACCGCTGAATCAAAAAGGGTTTCACTTAGAGGAATATAGGGGAACCAAATAAGAGATCAGGGGAAAAATAATAAAGTTAACTGGCAACTATAAATAAAATAAATTCTTCAGGGGAGGGTGAGGGAAAGGGATCAGAACAAGGGAGGAAGAACACAAGGGACTATGGTGATAGTGCCACGGGTGTATTAGTGGTGGGAAATTTACCGGTATTACACTTGAGAGGAGAAAGCAAACATTTTACAAAAAAGAACAATGATCTAAAATGCATATATATATTTTAAAGATCTGAACTAGGTAGCCATTCCACAAACATCTTTTGAGTCATTAACCTATCCTGACATTAGAGGCCATGATAACTGAAATGAATCCTCAGAAAAAAATGGCAGTCACTCAGATAAGACAGAACTGAAAAGATGAGAAAGGAGAAATGGAGGTAGGATGAAAAAAGGATTCCAGAGGAAAAGGCATGTTGAAAACGTAAGTATCTGGCTCATTTGGGAAACTGCTAACTACAAATGACTAGAATACACTGTGTATTCAGGGCAACAGAAGAAAGGCTGGAGCTGTACAGGGGGGGGTGTCAGTTGTGTGTGACAAAAGTTGGGTACTGTTGACTGATTTCTACAGCTCATAAACACTATGGCTTTTTTTTTCCCAAAAGAAACAAATAGAAGCACATGCAAAATCACAGGGGGTTTGTATGTGACAGAATCTGCAAGGGCCAAGTGTTCACTATTTACACCTCAGTATAGAAGGTTACATGCAGATATCAAGCACTAAAATGTGGCTAATGTTGAATTTTAAATTTTAAATAGCCACATATTAGACAGTATAGATCTACGTTGTGTTACAATACTGTCAATGAGGGCTCTCTCCAAAATTTTTAAGTAATATATCAAGAGTCCACCAATCAAACAGTGTGAATAGAGACCTCCATCACAGATACTTCTACCAGACAATGCTAAGTCTAGATATAAGACTAGTTGGGAGGTGACTCCACAGAAAGGACAAGAGAGTCTGAGGTAAATCACTCACTGGCTATGGAGGTTAGATATTTACAACTAGAATTGTCAGGACTTAACTGATTTATTGGAAGTGGGAGATGAAAAGGGGGCAATGGAAGATGACCGCAGGTGGCATCTACTTGAGGTAATGGGGGCAGTGCCTTAAGCTGTGAACACAGGAAAAATGATCATTTTCTTTTTGAGGTAAGGAACCAGGGAGCATGCAGAGAAAAACAGGAAACAGCTCTGGTACAAGGATTTATCAGTTCCTGTATGTCAGAGACAGATCTGGGTATTGCTAGCATGGATTCACTGAAACCATGGAGCTGAAAGGGAACATGTACAGAGTGAGAAAAAAACTACACTGGCACCAGGTGTAAAAGAGAAATACAAATGGGTAAGAAGCCAAGAAACAGAACCCCATGATCTGGTATTATATTAAAGTTTTGAGAACAAAGATGACAATTTCAAATACTATAGTTAGGATTTAAGATGAAAATGGACAGACTTCCATTGAAATTTGTAAAAAGAAAGTCATCTGTGACTGATTACAGCAGTCTGCTTAAAAGAAACCCCAATGCAGCCATGAACAAACTACCTGGATGCTTGTAAGAGAAAAATTAATTAATGCAGTGTCACATAGTTTTTAAGTCACTTTAACAATTGAACTGGTATCATTGCTAATATATTTTACATGCAAATTAAGAGCAATTTTTAAAAATATATTTATGCATAAAAGAGCTGGGGTACAGGCCAGAGGTGTGAGGGAGGAGCAAGAGGATTCATCAGAGATCGAGTGGGGAACAAAACAGGCAGACTGACTGAAACACTGCTGAAGGGAGCAACGGGTGAGACAGGAGAAGAATTGGGGTGTAAGCCAAAGGGTGGGGCGGGGATGAGAGGATTTGCCAGAGACAGAGTAGGGAGAACAGGTGAACCACTGATGGGCGCAGTGGGCAGACAGGAGAGATCTGCTGCGCCATGTAGGTTAGCTCCCTAGCTGGGGATTGAATTTATGCTACAGTGACAGCCAATAGCTTGATAGTGCTGACTTGAAGCCCTGTGCCTCCAGAAAGGGCCCAACAAGAGCAATTCTAAAGGAACAGTGAAAACACTGAAAAATGAGCAAGACTTTATGTGAAATTCTTGAGTTCATAATTTATTTATGAAAGTACTTTCAAAAAGGGGTAAAAAATATGATGGAGGGTCAGCCAAATCCTCTGCTGTTGTTGATAGCTACTTGGAGCGCTTCTTCCACTCTTTCCATTGTGGAATATTTAGGGAGGTAGAGGACACTAAAACATGTCTGTGCTCTTATGGGATCTTTTTCATTTAAATTTTCAGGACAGCAAAATGTTATCTTCATGTTCTTTAAACCTTTTACTTGAATTCTGTCAGTTCCTGTAAGAAATACTAAAAATAAGAATAGAATTGAGTGGTCTACTTCACAAAGATCAAAATTTACATAGTGAAAATGTGTTCATTCAAAAACAATTATTGAGGGCCCATGTGCAGAGTCCCACCGTATTGATGACCATCATGACAAAATCTGACACACAGTCTCTGCTCTCAAGCTCATCACCATCTGGTTAGGAATATTAGATTCTTATGGAGAAAAGAGTCAAATAGCAAGAGAAAAGTTAAATGGTAAGACAAGGTGCCATAGAATCTGATGCTATGGTTTATGGAAGACCTCCAAGAGTCCTGAAATCAGGGGACCTTAAAGAGGGGAAGGTTCAGAAAGGTTACAAAGGGGTTGATAAAGGTTAAGACAGTGCAAAGAGCTTCTCAGAAAGTCTGGGAATGGGAGGGTGCAAGGTGTACAGAATTTGGAACTTCTTGGTTAGAATAAAAACTTCCTCTAAAAGGTAACACTGGAAAGTTAGGGTGGGCTTGTAGAGAATCCAATTATCTCCTAACATACATATTATCTGCAAACATAAGAACAAGATAAATATTTCTTAAAAATAAGGAAGTAGAGTAAGAAAATGAACAAATCATGAAACAGTCTCAGGAAAAGCTTCAAGCAAGTATAAACCGAGTTCAATATCTGGAAGGTGACATAAACTAAAACTGGTTTGGAGGTAAGTGACATTACATAGCTTGGCTAATTCCACAGGACCTAGATAATTAAATGAATGCACAAGCTATAGGAAGAAGGCTCAATATTTAATTTGGGCAAGAAAAGAGGAAACTTTCAAAAGCAATAAGCAGGACTGAAATCAAGGAAGAGAGACCTACACTATGATTTGTTTTTTTGATATTGGAACAACCAGGCATAAAGGATATTCACCTGGACTAGAGGTGGCTATTACAGTATCATTTATTATAAACAGTGCTTATTACAAACAAGATTTTTTTTATTCCAGAAATAAGACCCAAGATTAGAGATCTATTCCTGATATAATACTCACCAAGGAATTTTTTCTTTTCCTCCAAGGTCAATTTGTGTAAAGCCTTCCAAAACATCACTATGGTGGGATGTGAATTGTCATATCCTTGTTCATAATGTGCATTCTAGAGAAAAATGCACACACACAAAGGTATTTGGGAAATAGAAACAAAATTTAAATTCTAATTGTGGCCTCTCAATGCACCAAATTGTGGCCTCTCAATGCACCAGTTCTGTGGAGTTCAAAAACAGCACTCCTGCATGACTTCCCTAAGATAACGGCCCATATCATGAAACAGCCAGGGACGACACCTATGCAGCCACTGACTGATTGTGTGGCCATGGTCTGAGGTGGTCTGGGAGTAGCTCAGAAGTTATATCCGGTACCTGCACAGGAAGTCCTCCTTGTATAAATGATTTACATGTCCCTGTCAGCTCCCCATAAAAATTGATAACCCTGTGTCTCCCCTGGACCCTGCTCCCCCTGCTCTAGTTACATAACCTATCATGCTTATTTGTTACTATTAACAAATGGTTCAGTGAGCAGCAGAGTATTGCCTTGCAAACCTGTTCCACGTCCCTTTGCATGTCCCCAGGGACGCATTGTCGTGTTTCTGATGTAATTTAACAACTTGGCTCTTACAATGTACCTTTTCAAATGTTTCCCAGTCATAATCTGTATTTCCAATAATCACATCCTTTAGTTCTTCGGGATGGAAAAATTCAATGATCTCCTTGTCACACACTTTGTAAAATCCTCTTTGAAATTCCTCATAAACTGCCATTACAGAGGTGCTGAAGATGTAATTGACACACTTAGAAACATAATCTCTCCTTTAAGGAAACAAAAAACAGTGTCAGCTACTGAAATATCCTGAACAAAAAGCAGGGTGTGGGGGTAGGGGAGCTAGAGGGGTATTAGGGGAGAGCTAAAACACCTATTGAGCACAAACCATGTACCATGGACAGTTATATTTCCATCTATTGTCTGACCATGTAACTGAGGCAGATTCCTATGCCATTTTAGTGAGGAGACAGCTGAGATACTGTGATGTTATATGATTGCTCAAGGTCACAAATAAGAGAATCAACACAGATTAGCATATGGAAAGTTTGGAATAATTAAACCTGACCTGCTAGCAGAGATCAGCTCTGGGGAATAAGTGTGAAAGATGGGAGAAATTCTGTATTCATTTTATACTCTTCTATAAAGTATGCATTTGTCAAAGTGAGTTAGTTACTCTTTATTTGGGTATAAACACAAAGAGTAGATTTACAATTCTAGCTATGACTGAGTAACTAGAAAAGTCTGATAATATACATAATATACATAACACATCAAGCTCCAGGTTTGCACATCTGAGTTAAGACTCAAGAGGCCTGAACTAAAGAGAATGGAAGCTCACAGAGCAGGAGTCCAGCACTTTAATTGCAATTTTTTTCCTTTGAGCACCTTTGCCTATTTTTCATGGAAAGAGGTCAGGCAAAAAGTAAAGAGATTATCTACCAATAACAATATGGATAAACAGCCATATTCATAAATTAAACTATAGACTGGAACTGGAATTGTTCTCTTTCTCCACTGATACATTTATGATTTGTACACTCTTCTGTATACTTCAACACTAAGTTTCTTTAATATGACGATTAAAAAATTAAAAATATTTGGCTTAGGTCAGAATGCACACAGATATTGCTTTTCTACTTGACCACCTATCAAAGGAGCGTTGTATAATCTCAAACTATGGTTAGAAATGGCATCCTAGGTCAGGTGTCATGAAGTTAAAATACCACAATAATTTCTTCTGCAAACAATTACTACAAGTACACTAAGGACCAGGTACTGCAGGGACCACTCTGGACACTGGATATACAGTGGAGAGAAGACAGAGCAAGTGCTACCATCATGCAGTTCGTTATAGTGAGGGAGACAGTAAGTAAGCAGATAAATCCTAAAGGTAGGTAATAAGTGATATGAGAAGAAAAAGTAAAATAGGATTAAGGGGATTAAAAAGCAAGAGGCTAGTGTATAATTCTAGACAGAGCTCACTGTGAAAAACATTTCCCTTCCCTCTAAGAACATTAACTCTATGAATTGCACATATAAATGCAACACACACCCACTTTACTGTTTTATTGAAAAATGATTTGTAGTTGAACATTATAATAATTAGTAAAAGATTTTGTAGAGCAATGATAACAGTGTATAAACAAAAATATTTCATTTCTTTGTACTTACTTGTTAGTCTGGTTGACAATTCTGCAACTTTCATTAGGAATTAAGTTCACATCATTTTTATCCCAATGTACCTGTAAAACAAATGAACTCAGTATCCTGCACAATTTGTCATTAAAGAAGCACTCTGAAGCAGACCAGTTTTCTTCAAAAATTTGTAAAAATGTACATTTCTGTCATAAAAACTGGCAAGAAATGTACAAATAAAAATTACACTCTTATACAAAATGAAAACTGAATTAAAAACAAAAAAACTTAAATTATCGGGGCCTCCCTGGTGGCGCAGTGGGTTAAGCAACACACTATGAAGCAGACCGCAGCCACTGCAGCACGAGTTCAATCCCTGCTGCCGGTCAGGGAGGGGACCCACATGGCGCTGCAGACCTCTCCTGCTGTGCCCGCTGCTCCCCTCAGCAGTGTACTTCTGTTGATCTGCCTGTTCTGCTCCCC